>JAATLQ010012495.1:27242-82823 GCA_013421005.1 Heliconius erato x Heliconius himera | reverse complement strand
AAGGAATCTGCCGTAAATACCATCGAATGCATTAAAATTGTATAGGATATTCGTTTTTGTACGTCCACGTATATATAATTGTAATTAACATAAGACTTCTCGTAATAACGGCGGTGCGCGCGCGCAACTAAAATGGTTAAGCCACTTTTTGTTGTGTATGCGTACTCTGAATATCATAAGCTACCTGCGTGGTGCTGGGTACACTGTAGCATTTTTCTTTTGATTGTTAATATATATATTTTTTTGTTGTATTTTTTTTCATTGACTAGAACAAACCTAGTTTTTTAACACACTGTTCTCAATTTTTGATTGAGTTGAAAAATGAAGTTAAATTAATGATTATAAATACAGACATATTTTAAATACTAAATCAGTATAAAGTGAGTTTAATAATTTTGTTATTTTTTATAATTATTTTAACTTTAAATTAATTTTATAGATGCTATTGATTGACTGTACTTGGTTACACTTTATTGTAATTATAGCAGATCATCAGGATTGCTAAGATAGGAAGAGTATAATATAAATTAATAGTTTAAAAAACTAAATACACGCTCTTGTTCAACACATTAATAAGATGAATCTAATGACCACAAACTCGACATGTTTACACTAGTAAACATGTCGAGTTTGTGGTTATCTATTAAGATAGGTCAAAGTTCCATCAAACGTCTTCCAATTCCATTATATATAAAGATACAGACCAGCTCAACGGTACCATAATATTGTATTATCATCTGATCTACATATATTTGTTAAGTTCCATGAGATACAACAATTAGAAGTGCGTATAATTCAAATTCTTAGATTTTAATTAGACCTTACATCATTATACAAGCTATGTCATTAAATAAATGAAAACTGTAGAACGGTGTGATTTCTTTTAAGAATTTCAGCAGTACAAAAATGGCATACATTCACAAGTTTTTATAAGGTTATATTTTTTTTTTCAAAACTGCCATTATTTCATTTCATTATATTTTTAAAAACAAATTACTAATTTATGTTTAATATGAGGTTACCAAGTAAACATTTTCGATATAAAGTTTAACAAAAACAAGAAATTATCATATATTTAACCTTTTAACCCTTGAATTCCCTTGAGCATGCTCATGACAAGAAATGTTAGGCACTGGAGAGATTTTTGTTCCTTCTAAAATATATAATGTACTGTAATGTATACGAAAGGTTGTATTACTTTTATAGAGATGTTTTTTTTACGCTGTATGCCGCTCATGACTGGGTAGGCATATAGAACATAGTGCTTAGACTCTACTTATGCACTTGAATCCCAAATCTTTTAAGCATTGCGTGTTGAATGGCAGAATTCAACGACGCATTTTGTCTACCACGGATGAGAGATGAAAATAATTAATTCGCTAAATATAATTAAAAAATATTTTACGAAATAATCAATTTCAGTACAAAATTTACAAAACCACCTAATGTGAAATTACTATTTATCGGGGGAGACTGAGCTACGCCCTGTATGCTGCGACTCGAGACTGTTACCCATCTTACAACTGACGAGGTACTTTATTGTAAGCGACACGATACGACTGCTATACGACTTTTATCCAAATAAATATTGTTATTTTAAATCTTTTTATATATCTTTTTTTTTATATTAAAAGTATAAATTAGTTGGTCTTCCTCATTTATAATATCAGCTACACGTATTTTTTCGGACCCCAGGAAACCTATTGTAATAACCTAGTGTATAAGACACTTCCTACTTCTCCCCACTTTTCGTCCAATTTAGTCATTTCCATTTTTGTGATAGTTTAACGCCACGCTTTATATACCAGAGCAGAAAATGAAACTAATATTTTTTGAAAGTTTTCAGTTAAAACTATTTTTGGTGACATAAAGACCAAAAACAAAGTGCAATTTACGATATTTAAAACTTAAATATAATTCAGGCAAAACTAACACAACAAACTTAATATAAATAAGTTCAATTTTAAAAATATAAAATTTTCCATACAATTTATATATCGCAATCCATCCTTATAAACCACGAGAGGATCCTTACGTACGTTGTCCGTACGGTGTAGTTTTTGCTATAGCGCGTAACACGATCGGCCCATCTCATAATTTTAACTTTTTTCCTCTCGCCCCTTTAAGGCTGTGATCGCTCCCTGATTACGGGAGAGCCCGCGTGATTGACACACGCTATTGCCATGAAATGCATTGATTTTCGCCTTCGTCTTGGCTTTTAACAAGTGGTTTCTATCTATCGAAAATAGTATTTGAGAAAAAATTAAATTAGCTTCACGCACAGCAGAGGGAATTTAGTGTTAGGACACTCCGTTAACCATTTTCCGCCGAATTATGGACGCATTGTGAACGAAGAAATAAAAATATAAATTTAAATAAATATTTCATTTCGCATTGCATCGCGTCTACAGTGAAATATTTGTGCCCACCACTGGCCTCGTATATAGATAGTATTTTTGATGTTTTAAGGAAATAGTATTTTTTTTATTCTTTTCAGTTGAATATTTTAAGCAATATTCAATTAAATAAAATTGAATATTTTATGAACACATTATATTGACTTGTAACTACAAGTCTTCAACTTATTTGTTAAAATTTTGTTAATTTGGTTGATTTCTTTATGGAAGACTATTTTAAGTAGCTATTATTACAAATCATTGTTATAAGTCCTTACTTAAACTTAAATATTTAGAGGACATGATAGAGTGGTGGTACAGCGTCTGGAGTAGAAGGTAAGTACGATGCTTGTGAGTTCGATATTCAGTCGAGGGAAAGAATTTTCTATGGCAAAAATGTCCTTTCGCCCATATTAAGGCTTTGATCGCTCCTGGTTTTTCATCATCATCTAGTTTCTAAGTGTTCTACGTTTTGTAAAAATTAAATTCTGCTTATTTTTATTTTCAAGCCTAAGCTTATTGACATTTAATACAATGGTACAGCAGCTGAATGTCAACGCTATGGTTGTGGGTTCAATCTATAGTCAGGGGAATTAATTCTCATTTAACTGCTCTGACAAGACGAGACGCCATGTTGAGGGCCCCAGTTCGTTCGTACGTTCAATTTTTTATACGTTTCTAAATATTATTATTTCCAATAATAACTAACTATCAAGGCCAATAAATAATAGTGGATGATATCTTCACATTTTAGATATTTACTTGATATTATGTACAACCTCACAGATAATTAAATATAAAATAATTAGTATAATAAAATAATTGAGGCCAGTCGTGGTGCAGCGGCACGAAGTGTAACTGTATAACCGACTGGTTGTGGGCTCGATCCCCACTCGAGGAGATTAAATATTTACTTAAATTTATATTTCCATTTCTTCTCTCTGGTGTCGAGGTTAAGCGCGGCGTTGAGTTCTGCCACTCAACACGCAATGCCTCCAGAATTCGGCAGAAAGTGGGGAACTGAGTGTCTTAACACTAGATTCCCTCTGCCTGTCCTGCTGTGTGCGGGATACAGCGTGAAGCTGATTTAATTTGATTTTTAATTAGAAACAATTGACGTATAAGCATAGAAATAGTGTTTATTAATGAAAACCGTCCTTCAGGCGGACAATGACTGCCATACGTAGAGCGGACGCGCCGTTTTAGGGGTGCGCGTGCGCTGGCATACCGAATAGATTAGGGTAAACATGTTTATTTGAATAATTTTTATTTTTTGTGGAATAACATTTGATCGATTTTCATGAAATATTGTCTTTTTTTAGGGTAGGCAGAGAGAATATACTGTTTTTACATAACAGAACAAATGTGTGTACGTAAAAAAAAGTAAGTATATTTATATTTACAAAAAATAGAATAGTTGTAGCTTGAAAATATAAACCGCTAATTTTATAAAATTTTTTACGCTTATAAATTTATATTAATATAATATGTTATTATACTTAAAGATGTGATATTGTTATAGTTCAACAGTTGAATTAAATCAGATTTCAGATCCATCGGTCGTCATAATTTACAAACTAATATAACCTAGTGATCTAGGCACTTTTATATATTTTATAATCACAATGGTTTTGTATTCGATTCCTACTCGAGGAATGAATAATTATCGTTTCCTCGCTAGTAGCTAGCAACCCAAAACGAGGCGTTGAATATCACCATTGGAAACGCAATAATTCGAAAATTGGGAGGAGTATGGGGAAGGGTCCCTATGCTTACCCTCCTATATGTGAGATACAGCGTGAACACCAAAAAAAAAATGTTAAAAAATACTAAAATTTCGTTTATATTAATAATTTTCCACAACATTATGGTTACCGTACGAAAATTTGACGCTTGAAGACTTTTATGGGGTGCCTTATTCAAATAATGTTCTATAGAAAATCGCGAATCACGCATGTAATAGCGACACTGAATATATAATGCCTGTTTTTTTTTATGCGGAAAATATTGACTTAAAAAGATTGAAATTAGACAAAGGGCGGCGTTGATTACATACAGCAATGTCTCGAAAAATTATGTATCATCACAGTAGATTTCCTCAGCCTAAGGTAGGCGGAGGAAATCTATAATCTGTGTGCGGGATACAGCGTGAAAAATGTTTTTTTTTGTAATATATGTATGTTATTCCCGTGCACAGGGATACTATCAGCTGAAAACGCGATGCCTGTGGATTCGACGTCCTTCCTTGGGGGAATGAATATTTAAGATATTCTCAATTGATCACTGTGGTATTAATAGATTGAGGCGTTGAGTTCCGTTCCGCAACTCAACAATGTCTCAAGAAATGGAAAACGGATCGGCACTAGGTCCCCTCTGCCTAAAAACTGTTGAAAATAACTAAACATGTAAATAGGAAGACTTAAGTAAAATATTATAAGCAAAAAAATTACATATTAACACAACTTTATGTTATATATGTTTCACATAATTTATATACTTATACGTATTTGTATAATATATACAGTGTACGTATTACAATTGTCACTCAGATAAAGACAAAGGCTAATATGAAATGGGTTGACAGGAGGATTTAAAGCTTTTATACTTAATATAAGGTTCCTATTTTAAATCTCCTTAATAATATACCAGTTTCTACTTGCGGTTTTGCCCACGTGGTCTGTATGACTGACAATAAATGTATGAGGGTTGTGTGTGACATATGGCACGTTCATAATGCTCTAGGTATCCAAAGGTACCCCGACTTACATCGAAATACTTATCGTGTTCTAATGGAACCTGTCGTCTTTTTGATAAATGGACTAACCAATACAAAAATATTTTTTCAAATCGAACCAGTACTTCCTAAGATTAACGCGATCAACCAAACAAAGTCTTCAGCATAATAACATTAGTATAGACTATTTATTAACAACAAAGTTGATAGTTGTATACATTATAGGAATTGTATGATAAAATTGTGCAAACAAACTTACATCTTCTCTTATTAAGGAAATACGTAAATTCCATTATAACTATCAAAGAAACATAATAAAATCATTTGATTTAAATGTCTAAGTGCAATGCTGTTTATGTAAGTTAAGTAACCTTAGTATATTCAGTTATGTCAGTAATTTTCTCATCGTCCTCAATCTTCATTATTCATTATGGAAAGAGATAAGCATATTATGTTAATATTTTTACGTTTGGTTGTTTTGAGGCACAAGTGTGTGAGTGTAAAAGCGACTGGTTGTAGGTTCGATCCCTACTCGAGGAAATAAAATATTTATTTAAATTATTTTCTTTGCTCTGGTCTCGAGGCAAAGGGTGGCATTGAGTTCCATGTTTTCAGAATTCGGAAAATGGGTAACGGACAAGGATTCCTCTGCCTTGAAAAAGAAATTAGAATGATGGTTTACTAAAACCTCCAGTTTGTAGGTATTGCGGAATAGGCAAAAAAAAATGTTGAAAGGCTTTTTCTATGAACGATCTAGATTTAAAATATTAATCTAGATAGTAAATACTTTATACTTTACTTTGTACTATAAAATTTATAATATAAAATAAAATTGTATTAAATAAGTAATAAATCGTCTCGGTGTTTGTAAGAACTCCATCATATTAATATGGGTTGATTTCTTAGCAAAATATTTGTTTCCACATATTAATAAAATGTTTGTTTCTAAAAAAAATCATAACTTGTTCAAGACGAAAATCTAGCTTTTTTCTCTAACAAAATGGAAGAGAACAGATCTGGGTGAAACACTTAGTGTTATCAAACTAAAATCGCTGGCCTAAGGCACGGCAAGGACGTCTTCTTTACAGGCATCTAAGCCATTAAGGCATGCCTACTAACATTCCTATAGGCATGCCTAGGTAAATGACTCAAAGTAACATAAAAATATTCAGTAATTGTGAAATGGCCTTAGAATATAAAATGTAGTCATAGCACGTTGTAATATAATATAGTACCTGTATCAAATTATAACTGAGGCCAGTCGTGGCGCAGCGGCACGGGGTGTGACTGTAAAACCGACTGGTTGTGGGTTCGATCCCCACTCGAGGAGATGAAATATTTACTTAAATTTATATTTCCATTTCTTCGCTCTGGTGTCGAGGTTAAGGGCGGCGTTGAGTTCTGCCACTCAACACGCAATGCCTCCAGAATTCGGCAGAAAGTGGGGAACGGAGTGTCTTAACACTAGGTTCCCTCTGCCTACCCTGCTGTGTGCGGGATACAGCGTGAAGTTGATTTAATTTTTAATCAAATTACAAATATGTATAATAATTTTCTTGTATTTTCTGAGCTTTATGCCTCACGCTGTACTCCGCTAAAAGTAGGGTAGACGGGATATCTTATAATATTATTATGTTTATTTCTGCACTATAAAGCCCGGTTTCCACCGTGAAAAAAAGATTTACTATTTCACTAATAAAAAAAATTTTAGCCTGCAGCCTTTTATAGCCTGACTATGTTTAATGGAAATACATGTATGCAGTTGTGTGGGCTTGGTCCGCCCGGGGTGAAAACTAGGCTTAATAACAAGCCAAAGCGCGGCGGTGAGTTCCCCAATTCAACTTGCAATGTCTAGTTTCTCTCTGTCTATCCTGCTATATGCAAGATACAGAGTGGAGCTAAGAAAATATTGACATTTAAGAAATATTTCTCAGCAGGTCACTGAAAGAAGCATCTCATGTGTAAATTAAAGTCGATTTTTTTGTAATGCAAATGAAAATGTTACAGAAATATGTGTAAATTTTATCTCGGCTCCGGGCATTTTGATTAAATTGTTCTATCAAAAAGACAAAACGCGGTGTTGAGTTTTGCCGCTCTCCAGACAATGTCTACGATTGGTCGAAAATTGGGGAACGGAGTTTTTAACCTTGATTTCCTTGGTTAACTTCTTATAGATATGCGGAATACATCCTAGCTAAAGATAAAATAATTAATTAAAAAATATATAATTTTCTTTTTCATAATTCTGATTGCGTAACGTAACCAAAATCTTTTTTGCGCTATAGTAAGCCTACTACTACTTTAATACCTAAAGTTAAAAAAGTCCACTGAAATACCCAATTTTCCTTAACAATAAACTGGCAATATTTGTTATTCAAATAGTACGCCGCCATCACTCCGCCCACCGTCACGTCGATATCCTATTATTTACGTTTTACGTTACGTTCAGTTACAAATTACTGTCATTTGTTTAACAGACTTCTTATTCGTCACAGTAACTGTGTTGTAAGCTGAGAAGATTATATTATAAGGGTTGGTATTAAATGTTGATTATTTAGTTTCACGCTGTATCCTGTATATAACAGGGTTTTAGAGAGGATGTTAAGAGCCATGTCGAAACAGCGTGTGGAGTGGCGGAAGTAAACGCCGCAATTTGTCAATCAGAGTACGGATCTTACTTTAACCGGGAACTTAAGTCACGTTTGTCTTTGTTCTTGTCTATATAAGTTACAATAAGAATTATTCAAATTTCATGTAGTATAGCATTAAATTATTAAATTTTAAATTTTGTATTAGAATAAAGTAATTTTTGATATTTTTGGCAGCTCCTCCCAGCAGAACTGTTTTCTGAACCTATGATGATGATCAACATATGAAGCTAATATACACATGTTACTAAGGCCCGTATTTATAAACCGCTATCAAAGTCTGAAATCTGTCTTGAGATGCCGTTTTCATTGCTAAATTGTGTATGTTAGAAAGAAAACAGCATCTCAAGGTCGATCTTACATTTAAGAGCAGTTTATAACACGGGTCTAAGTGACTAAAAGACAACGTACAGACGAAACTATTATATTTAATTGAAATCTAGCGGAGTACAATCAAGCACTAATTACTAATTACCGTTCTAGGTATTTAAGTTTACACAAAGAAAGTTACGGGGCCACGACTAGTTTCTTATATTTTTGCTCAATATAGACAAGAATGTTACAAATACATCAATTAATACTATTAATCAATAAGCATTGATTAAATACAATGTTTTTAACAACAAAACATGTAAAAGAAAAATTTATATTTAGACAAATGTTTTCACATAATTATAATTAAAGTTAATTATCTTGTACCTTGCTTAAAATAACAACACGTAAATATGCTCAGGGCTAGTCAAAATAAGGGCCGATGGAAATTATATATATTTGCAAATATGTTGTTGCTTTCCACCCGAATTTGAGAGATCAGAGTGTTGAGTTAAGTGTGCTGTAAACTCGACGATCGTGGGTTCGAGTCCCGCTCGGGGTAGTGAAATATTTAATAATATTTTCGTTCTCTCGCTCTGGTAACGACACAAAGAGAGGCGTTGAGTTCAGCCACTCAATACACAATGCCATCAAGAATTCGGTTAAAAATGGAGAAGCGATATGCCTTATAAGGAGGTGGAGGAGGAGTGTCTTAATGCAGTCATACCTGGCTGGCTCAGGCTGGCCCAGCGTTCGTCGTGGCTCAGGTAAACAAGTATGTAAGTTGTTTTTTCAGTAAAACACATGGATCATTTGTACTGCACTTTTTCTTTGTACGTCTGATACTATTTTGTACTGGAATGGTCAAGTTTTTTATATTTAAAAATTACTGGCTAGTGACTAATTTTAATTTAATAGAGAATTAATTAATTATAATGACATATTTTCCCATGTAGGTATATGAATTTGAAAACATGTACATATTTTACTTTGAATAAAGATTGTATTCATTAAAAAGTAGGTAGGCCAGGCCGTTGAGTTCCGCCACTCAACACCTCCAGAAATCGGCGTAAAGTGGGACGTGTCCTAATACTAGGATCCCTCTGCCTACCCTGCTGCGTGCGGAATACAGTGTAAAGCTGATTTGATTTTATTTCATTTTAGGTATATTTTTTATAGCTTCTTGCTGTGCTCGAATGTACCAGGATAGATAGAAGGAACCTACTGTTAAGACACTCCGATGCTCACACCTCGCCCAATTTTCGAGACATTGTGTGTTGAGAGGCGAAATTCAACGCCGCACTTTGTCGGGTTAATAGAGGAAAGGAAAACAATTAATTGTCCGGATGTGCAGCGGCGTCACGAAAGCTTCCGATATTATTTAGCTTTACTTATGTATATAAGCTGCGGCCGTCGTGGTGCAATGTCTTTTTTTAAGCACGATGATTGTGGATTCTAGCATCACTCCGATAAAATTTGAAATTATTTTAATTTTTTCATTCTGCTAAATGAAGTGCGGCGTTTATTTCCACTGCGCAACACGTAATATCTCAAAAGTTGGACACAATGTGGAAACCGGGGTGTCTTAACACGGTTTTGTGGAAATTTACATGAAACAGTGACAGTAAGTCACTGTTTCAATTTTCGACGTTTAAAATGTTAAAATTACAGAATGTTCAAATGTATTTCTTTTTTATGTTCATATATTATTACAGTATGTAGATAGCTAGCTTATTAGGACATTCTTCACTGATCTTTTCATTTTATAAATAGAGTGAGTCATTTGACGAAACATAACGCCGCATGATAATAAGTCGAGAAATGAAAAGCAAAACACTCATTTTCTTCCTCTATTAAAAATAATAATTTAAATAAAAAAGTAGGTAAGGGGAATTTAGTTAGAAACCTACTTCCCTCTATCTATCCTGCTATGTGGGGTACCCTGGTGTGTGCTTGAAATTAGTGTCAGGACACTCCATTCCCCACTTTCCGCCTAAATTCTAGAGGCATTGTTGGTGTTGAATGGGGGAACTCAGTTCCGCGCTTTGCGCCTACACCGGAGTGAAGAAATTAAAATATTAATTTAAATAAATATTTCAAATCAGCTTCACGCTGTATCCCGCATACAGCAGGATAGGCAGAGGGAACCTAGTGTTAAGACACTCCGTTCCCCACTTTCTGCCGGATTCTGGAGGCATTGCGTGTTGAGTGGCAGAACTCAATGCCGCGCTTTGCCTCGATAGATATGTGTGCAGGGTACAGCGTGAAGCTGATTTTGTTTTTTTAAATAAATATTTCATTTTCACGAGTGGGGATTGAATCCACAACTAGTCGGTTTTAGAGTTACACTTTATGCCTCTGCGCCACGACTGGCCTCTTCCTCTATTAAATATAACTTCTTTAATCAAATCTAGTGAAAATCGAATCACGACCCTCATCTATATAGCCAGTCACTGTCCCCATTATAGCCCTAGTAAAAAAAATATTATTAAAATATAAATACAACACGAGCATATAAAATTTTATAGAAACACAACCAGCAATGCAAACTGTATAATTATTCCATATTTCATTTTCATTAATGTCTTATAAAAAAATATATTAAATTAAAATAATGTAATTTATTCTTAAGGTCCGACTCCATGCTTTTCTACGTCTTGTTATACCCTGTCAATCAATGTTTACCGATTGGTCAAGAAACAGCCAATAGCAGCATTTAATATATAAAATGTACAACCAAATATCCTATAATAAATGCAATAACATTCAAAGAAATTACTTGTTCGACAAGGCTATAGGCGTCTAACCTGTATTTTGCTTGGTATTAATTAAAGTTAGCCAGGGCAGATGTCAGGGCTGATGGTAGTGAGATCTTTTCCCGTTTGGGGTAATTTCCATATTGAAAACTGTTTTTGTTATCATGGTCTGAAAAACCAAAACGAGGATTATGTTACCTTTCAAATATATTGTATATAGTGAAAAATACATAAGGTCGGCTTCACGCTGTATCCCGCACACAGCAGGGTAGACAGAGGGAACCTAGTGTTAACACACTCTGTTCCCCACTTTCTGCCAAATTCTGGAGGCATTGTGTGTTGAGTGGCTTTACCTCGACACCAGAGGGAAGAAATGGAAATATAACTTTAAGTAAATATTTTATCTCCTCGAGTGGGGATCGAACCCACAACTGGCGGCAATCATAAGGTAAAAATTTACTTTTAATTGATAATTTAGAAATCTTTAATGATCGCCTTGGCACAACGGCATACCTTCTGATTGTAATGCGACGGTTTGGTTCGATTCCAATAGAGGGAACAAATTATTTTCATTTTCTCGCTCTGGTAACAAGACAAAGTACGGTGTTAGTAATTTTGTCCACTCAACACGAAATGTTACGTAATTTAGGAGGTAATTGGGAAACGGAATGTATTAACTTAGGTTCCCGCAGCATGGTTCCCCGCATCTACCACAGGTTTTGTTGTCTGATTAAATAAGGTGCAGCGTAGAATTGCCAATGCCAATGAACACCCTATGTTTGAAATGGACATCAAGTAAATAACAGATTTATATATCTTTAAGCTCTAATCTAATCTAATCTAATCTCTCTTTATCCAAGAAAAAAAGCTTAAAAATAATTCCAAATAAACTATTTAAATACTCGTGCATTAAATCGCGGTGTTGAGTTCCACCACTCAACACGCAATGTCTCGAAAAATAAAAGTAAAGTGGGAAACTGAGCGTCTTAAATATTACTGTACCGTATTTTAAAATAATTCGGCGATATCTTTACACTGGTTGATTACAACTCAATGGTTTTTGTCGTTTTCTCTCGAATCGGTATCGATTGTGAGTTTTTTATGAGGACAGGTTCTTTTTTTCTAGAATTGAATAGTTATGGCGTCTTGTTGTTGTATATTTATTTTTAGCATTGAATTCATTGAAATGTTGTTTTGTTATCGATTGGTTTGTATTTGTGATGATCGTCGATACTCAATTATGGAGGATAGGTAGGTAAAGAGAGACAAAGGCTCTCGCCTCTCTCACGCTTTATTCCGCATATAGTACGGTATGCAATAAAAACTTCGTATCAAGACATTTTATTCGCCGCTTTCCATCCGAGATCAAATTATGGCGTATTCAGTGGCGCAATTCAACGCTGCTTTTGGGTCTTGCCAGATCATACATCAAAATTGAAGCACGAGACTTACTTAGGTATTTTTTACATACAATAATAGTAAAAGTTAAAAACAGGTTTACGTGTGTTTTTTTATGTTATATGCAAGTTCTGATTTTTTTATGTTAAGGTCTTATTTTGTATGACAATTAAAAATGAAGGCACAGTAGTACGGCGTCTTATCATCGTAAGATAATAGAGTAAGTAATAATCTAGGTAAAGTGTGGAGATATATACATAGAGTCCCGCCCTCCCGAAAAAAGAGAACCAGAGAAAAAGAAAACCGGAGTGTCTTGGCACTATACTGTTTCTGCTAAAGAATCTGTTCTGAATTGGAAAGGATTTAGGTCTTTAATAATACTGAATGCAATTTCAATGAAATAACATGTAATTTATATTTTTTTATTAATCAGTAGGAAACAAAAAGGAACATATATTAAATTACTTAAAATCAAACATCTAACTGATGAATACCGTCAGTCGTTTTATATCAACGAACGTTGAGAAAAGTCAAAATGATCCAATTCTAATTATATTCTGAGCTTTAAAAATTATATTTCAACCCGCGGAAATATACATTTATGTAACCACTTTTTTTTTCATGATAAAACCTATCCTGTGTTTATTAAAAATCTTCACGTATTTAGCATTAAATTTAACAAAGACTTTTAACATATTATATCGGATCTACAGAATGAAAGTGATGGTTTTATTACAGTCCAAGTAAATTACAACCCAATTTACTTTAACTGTACTTAAAAAAAATACGGTCCTAGGGTTAACCACCATATTATAAAGATAGGCTTTTTTATTTTCAAAATCTTTTCTCAACGTTCGTTTTACAATTAGGCACACGGCGGCGGTGCCAAGTTCTTTAAAATACAAAGCTGTTGCAAAATTAAGATCATAAATGCTTAAAAAGTAAAAAATGTGAAATTTCAAATCTAAAAAACGTATAATCTGTTTTCTACAGTAGTTCGTCCTTGACCATAGAAGGGAACTAACAAGTATGATATATACAGCATATCAATGATCTAGAAATTGGTGTTTCATACAAAAATAATTAGTACAAACAGGCTGTCAATTATACAGAATATAACGATTTTACATTAATAAGTATTTTATTATACACTATAATTCAAATATATATTTGATATTTAAACTTAAACTTTATGTTTCAGTACACATTTGCTTTTTCCAGTTCTACACAGTCCGGTAACTAGTATTCTGAATTTTAAAATTCCTGCAACCTCCTAAAGAAATGCTATAAAAATATTATTAGTACGTTTTCATATTAACAATTTACTTTAAAAACAGAGTTTTGGTACAAAAATACTAATTTTAGATACAAACATTCTTAACTAGCTTAGCAATTTAAGTTAATATATTATACAATGTTACAATCAACGAGTGACAACTTGGCAAGGCTAAAACACTATGCAATTGATTGACCTAAAAATTTGAACACCCGCCTCATTCACCTTACGCTAAACGCTAATACTGTCATAGAATATGTATTTCAAATAGAAAATCATTTATATTTATACAGTTTTTATTTATTTTTGTTAATAATAAAAATTATAGATTTTAAAGATATTAAGATTTATTGAAATTTATGATCAAATATTTAATTATAATTTTATATAATAAGGCCAGTCGTGGCGTAGTAATTTGGGGAAATTATTTCTTAGTGCTCTCTTTCACATTTTAACCTACCTACATGTCAAATTTTAAGTTTTTATGTCCGTCCGTTTCGCCTGTGCTTTGTCTATTCGTCACTAAGTAAAGGAAGAGTTTTATTTATTCACAGATATGTATTTAAAGGTGTAAAAAAGACCACAAAGTGACATGACACTGTGTTCTTTTTGCTCAAAGAGTGAAAGGAAATAGTTCAAAGAAAATTCAATGACCTCAAATAACACATTTGATTACAATATTGAAAATTTAAAAAAAATCTTGAGAAAAGATCTCTTCATGAAATACATAATCTATGCCGGTATTGTTACACATTGTCCTTAGTTGTTGTTCATAAATTATATTAAATTAAATTATAATATGTTTTACAAGAGACCGGATCTTATATAATAATTTTAATGAAAATTTAATTTATAAATATTGTGTTTTTTAGTTTCATTATGTTTCCTGCATATAAAAGAGTAGGCAGAAGGGACTTAGTGTTAAGACACTTTACTCTCCAATTTCAGGCCTATTCTTATAAGAGCGAGGAAAAAAAATAATTTATTCCACCGAGTAGAAATCGAACTCACAACCGACGCATTTACAGTCAGCATTATTAATATATACTGTTTATAATTTAAGAAGCATTAAAAATATAATAAAAATTTAAAAGAGAACGAAGTGTATGTGAGCCCTGTTGTTTATTCAGCGTTTGAGCTAGTTTTAAGTAATATTGGTAACTTAAAATTTAATATAATATACATACATATATACATAATATGTGTACATTTTAATAAACATTTCTTAAATGATTTCCACTATTAATAATACTCAAATGCTTTAAGAATGTAGGGTGAATAACAAGTGATTATAAATTGTAATATTACTTTAAAGTTAATTAATATCTGATAAGAATATCTTTCTCTTTGCAAATGATCTTTTCTATTATTAATAAAACTTGAACAAAAAAAAATCCGGTCTCTTAATGTAATAGTTTAATAAGGAATAAAAGGATACAAGACAAAGTACGACTTACATAAGTTAAAATTGAACTTAGATATCAACCAATAGCTTTGGTAAACAAGTAGTAAATAACTAATAAGTAAAGAGTATAGTGATAGTGATGTTATAATGCTGCAGTTCTCCAGATTTTGATGTTTTCTATAAAAAAAATTATTAAGTTATATAATTGTATTTAAATATTGTGGCACCGTCGCATAGTGTGTGACGCGACGGTTGTGGGTTCTCCTCTTACTCGGGGAAATGTTTTATTTTTATTTCTTATTTCTTTGGTAACAATATTATGATCGGCGATGAGGCAGGCAGAGGGAATCTAGTGTTAAGAAACTCCGTATCCTACTTTCCAACGAATTTTTCGCGAAATTGCATGTTGAGTAGCGGAACTTAAGGCTGTACTTTGTTATGTGACTAACAAAAGAAAACGAGAATGAGGAAAACGAAAAAAAAAAAATAATAATTTCCCCGAGTGGGAATCGAATCCATAATAGTGGTATTTATAATCACCGTCCTCCTGCAAAATATTAATACAGAATACAAGAATATCAATAATAAAAACATGAAAGGTACCTATTTTAAACATCTGATATGATTAAAATCATTAAAATAGGTATATATCTATCTTTAATAAAACTATTATTATACCTATTAAACATCACTTTCTTCCACCAGTGCTCAAGTCTTGCAACTCGCTGCTGTCATCGCTGGAGGCGCTGCATCCGTTCTGAGTCCCCGCCGCCGCCATCGCCATTGACAGCGGTATTGTTATGAACTGCGGCTGGGTTGATGATGATGACGCTGGAAGAGAACATGTTTATATACCTTCGATTTTTAAGAATAAGGATATTTTTATAGAGAATATATAAAAAATGAACGTAGCGGGATTTGAACCCGAGCTTCCTGGAACCCGCCCCGATACCGCAAATAGCAGAGAAGCTGGAAATCTAGTGTTAAGACACTCCGTTTCCATTGAGTTTCCGTTTCCATTTGAGAACACCAGTTACCAGACCGAGGATATGAAATTAATAAAATATTTCGTTCCCCTCGAGTGGGATTCAAACTCACAACCACGTTTACATTTATACGCTTAACTCCCTGCGCCACAAAATATTTTCATATTTATGTATATTTGCCTCCAAATTTAGTATGAATCCAAATCTAAAACATATCGATTGCGGTCGGATATCAAAGCAATGCTATGCACGTTACAAATGGTAACTCAATAAATTCTTAGGTACCCCACAAATCTGTACTGAACCAATAATTCTAAATCTGTTTATACTGTGTAGCTACGATGAATATGATAATAACTAACGCGGAGACGTCGTTTGTCTTCACACAATGTGGTCAATATATCATATCAATGGTCTCAATACTGGTCTCTAAAATAGAATACGGTGTGATTGATTTATTATTTGATTTTATTGGTTTTATCCTCACATATCTTCTTCATCTTTAGAGGTGAAACAAGAAATAAATTATTTAGTCTTTAATTTTCTTTAATTTATTAGGCGTTCAGTTTCGTAATTTAACATGCAATGTTTTGAAAGTAAGGCGGAGAGTAGGAAACGGAGTGACTTAATATTAGGTTTTATCTGTTTACCTTGTTACGCAAGGAACTCTGCATGAAGCCAAAAATATTATATAAGTTTATAACAAAATTACATTGAAGTAAATGTAATTTTGCTATAAGCTTTAACAATATTTATTAAATATATTTAGCAAATTAATTTAACTTACATAATCCAACAATTTTTAATAAAGTAATTAAAATAGAATAAAAAATTGTTAAAACAAAAAATAACATGCTAATGTTTCTAAGTTAATTTCTAAGTTTTTAAATTTTAAGCTAGCTAGATTAGACTACTGTAAAATTTCAAAAAAATGTATTAAAAAATGCACTTTCGTCAACAAATAAATAAAAAAATATTAAACGTACCTCCTTCTTGACCTTGGTTGGCCAATCCTAATATGAAGCTATGAGGATAGCCCATAGCTAAATTGCCCAAGCCCAAATTGCTGCCAAGACCATCCAACCCAGTAAGAACACTCGAGTGGTACAACATAGCACCGCCCGGGAGATCGATTTTTGGTAAAATCTTGGGTAAGGATGGTTGACTTGACTTGCTGCTATCCGGTTCTTGATTCGTAGACGTTGATGGGAGATTGTCGTTAGCACCTAAGTCTCTGTAAAGAAATACCATTTCGACATTTTTTATGTGTTTTTCACATACTAATGCTTAACATCTTTGCTTTATACTAATATAATTCAATCGAAAAGATTGTTTCGTTGAAAAAGCAAAATATGTTGGCCAAAGTGAATATTGCACTTCGAGATCCAATCGGCAAAATAATAACGTTATAAATTACATTTAAAAAAAAATAGCTTCACGCTATATTCCGCATACAGCAGGGTAGGCGGAGGGAACCTAGTGTTCAGACACTCCGTTACCCACTTTCTGCCGAATTCTGGAAGCATTGCGTGTTGAGTGGCAGAACTCAACGCCGCGCTTTGCCTCTACAGCAGAGCGAAGAAATGGAAATATAAATTTAAGTAAATATTTCATCTCCTCGAGTGGGGATCGAACCCACAACCAGTCGGTTTTACAGTCACACTTTGTGCCACTGCGCCACGACTGGCCTCTTCATAATAACGTTATAAATATGAACAATATTATAATCTATATAAAAACATAATGCTTAAAAAGAGGTTTTTTTTTACCTATTCTGCTATGCTGCTTGGAAAAACGTGCAACCTTTTTTTTTAATAAAACTAAGGTTATATATAATACAAAACAACTAACCTTTTTACATCCCGATCGTCATTGCACATCCATTCTTGTTTATGATTCTGTATGATTTTATCGTTGGGCGACTCTGGTTCACTGCCACTCTCATCTCCACTGTCACCAGAAGTGGCTGGTTCTTCCTGTTAAAAAAAAAACAATAATAATAATTAAATCTATTTTCTATTTATTCTATTTATCCATACTACATTTAAAAAAATATATATCAACATTATTAAACTAAGTGCAGGGTTGGACAAAGCTCAGAGTTTAGTTCCGCCACTTCACGTCACGTCACGTAAAGACTGACAAAGAAAAACTCTGACTACCTTGCTATGCGGGAAAAAGCGTGAAACTGCAAAAAAAGATGAGAGTACATTCTTTTTTTTAGCGTCACGCATTGTCCCGCATAACAGCATAGGCAAAGACAATCTAGTGTTAAGACATTCAATTACTCGTGTCCCGCTCAAATCCGGGGCTTTGCATGTTGAGTAGCGGATCTCAACGCCGCGCTTTATCTACCAGAGGGGGAAATAAAAATAATAAATATCTCTGAGAGATTATTGAAACCATAATCATCACGTTTATATTCAGCTTACATTATATTTTGTTTACACATACACACAAATTTAATAGTAAAAATTATAATAATAAATATTATTTTTACTCATCAAAAATGGTTTCATAAAGTGGTACTATTACATATTCTATTTACACCTGCGCTTCTACCGCGTTTTGAGGTCACGGAAGTTAAAAGGGAAGAGCGTCACAGAAAGGGGTAATTTACAGCTTGATAAGCATATATAAAAATGAAATAGAAAGAAAAGATAGTATTTTTTATCTATGTTCTATAGCTTAACTTGAGTAATAGATAAAAACACGGGCTCAAAAGAGTAAACAAAGAGAACTCAGTGTTAAGACACTCCGTTTGTCAATTTCCATCTGAATTTGATTCGTTGCGTATTGAGTTGCGTAACTTAACCTCACGCTTCGAGGGCAAAGCTAACAGGAGCTAGAGCGTGAAAATGAAAATAATATATTCCAATGAGATGGAACCCACAAACGAGGCTTAGCGTCAGAAACAATCCCTTTGTGCCACGAAAGTCTTAATTTTTTATAGCTTCACGCCTTAAGCCGCACTTGATAGGGAAAGTAGAGGGAACCTGGGATTATAGTCTTAAAACACTCCGTTCTCTTATTTCTCATTCCCACTTTCCTCCGAATTCTACAGGCATTGAGTGTTATGTGGTGGAGCTCAACGCCGCGCTTTGCCTCGTTACCAGTGCGCCACGACTGGCCTCTTTAAATTCTTTTAATATTTTTTTAACATTAAAAATTTTAAATAAACTATTTTGTATTAATAAGTCTTTACATAATAAAAATACTCTATATGAATAACAAATAGCTGCTAAGATGATTTTCAACGTACACGAGGCTACATGCGCAGATGTGATCACGAGATTTACGCGAAGAATATAGTGGATATGACTATATTAAAATATGTGTGTGTTTTTTTATATAGTCCTTTTGAGTTTCATATTAATAATTATATAGTACTAAATTATATAGTAAAAAGCCCTGCGCCACGACTGGCCTACCTACTTTTTCATGACTAGCCTCTACCCAGGGCTTCGCCCGCGTGATAAAAGCGAAATAATTAAGAGTTGTGTTATGTTACTAGTATAAATAAATAATAGAGTAATATAAATAGTATATTTTTATATAAAGTTTATATTTTTTTTTAAGTATCACGCTGTAGATTGGATTTCTTTAAGATCCAGAGAGAGAGAAACGAACAAAAGTAAATGAACAGAATGTTTATTTATCCCCATTCAGCTCTTTATCTAATTTCATGTGATGTTGATCTTATTATTATACAGTTATTTTTAATTAAACAATAAGTTCGCACATAGCACGGCACGCAGAGGGAACCTGAGAACCTAGTATTAAGACACTCTGTTCCCCTTTAAGATACTTCCGTTCTCCACTCTTCGCAAAATATATATATTTTGATGTAAATAATTAATTTATAATAACACATAGATATATAAATTCTATAAATAAATAAACAACCACATCTATAAAACAAGAACGATACATTTCAGTTGCGTAGGCGCAGGCTTTGTGCGCCGGCGCACTAAATAATAATAATTGCGGCTAACTAACTACCGCTTAACGCATTCGGCGGTCCGTCCATCTGATAACAATGTACTGATTGGGGAACAATGTTGGTGATTCATTTTTGTTTATTTATTTATTTTTTTTATATTGGAGGACGTCGTGGTTCAAATATTGCGTTTGACTGTGAATACAACGATTCGGTTGTGGGTTCGATTTTCACACTAGGGGTTGATTTGTAAGAGGAATAACGGGTTTTGTCTTTGAGAACATGGTCATATGATGTGACACTACTTGCTATATGCGGGATATAACCTAAAACAATATTGACAATATTTTTATATATTAGTAAGATCTTTGATTAACACGATTATAAAAATATTTAGTATTATATAGGCTATTGAAATACCAGAGGGCAAGACACAGTCAGCTCATTCTGCAGGAATCCAAGACAGTACGCGAGGCAAATAAGAAATCGTTGGCGGTAGTTTGATAATTAAGATAAGTAGTATAATAATTACGTCAACTGACAGACGAATGCCACCTCAGTCTGTCTGTGACCACGGACTACTGCAAAGTGTTGGAAACGTCAGAGATCCAAAAATGTATAATACTAAATATACGCGATTAATCCGGTTAAATAGTTTAATTTAAAATATTTTTATATATATTAATCTTTATGTTTGGTTGTGGGTTCGATCCTCACTCGCACGCGGGAATAATATTTAATTTATTTTCACTGTCCTACTGCGACGGCCTAATATTAATTATAATAAAATATTAAACGTATTTTCTTTGTCAACAGTAGACAATGAGTATAATCACAAAACAGAACCATTTTTGGCGTCTAACAGTTGTTTTATTCGCTTTCCAGCGCTGACGTCACAATCACCGCCTCATTATCCTTTAAGATACCTCTATTGTTTAAAATTGTAAACATTTATAGATAGATATAACTAAGTGCTAATGTCGTTAGTTTGTAAAAAAAATATAAAATAATAAAATATAAAACTTCATTCTGTTACCCGCATATTGTAGAGCAGGTAAAGGGAACCTAGTGTTAAGACACTCTGTTTTCCACGTACCGCCCGAAACGTAAATCTTCGAAATATTCGAAACATTGCGTGATGAGTATAAACGATTTTTTTCGATCTCGATTTTCGATCCGAATGGGATTGTTTATGGGAAATATATAATATTAAAAACTAAGTGGCTTGGGAAATATATAATATCAAAAACTAAGAAATAAATAAAATTAATATTTACAAATAACAAAATTTGACTACAAAAAGAAAATTTGGCGCCTTACGCTTATAATTATGATAATCATTCAATCTTTGATTTCTTAAAATCGAAGGAAACCTCTTAACACGTGATTTAAGCCTAAAGTACCGTAAACAGTGAACTCATTGCGGCACAAAATAAGTGATAAATCACTATAAGACAAGGCGGCGTGGGTCGAAAGTATCGTCATTACCGCGAAATTCAATGTGTTGCGCGGGCGCATCGATACAACACACAATATCGTGTTGGCTTCGTTATATTTAAACGGTGTTTTTACTTAAAAACCTTAAAGTTTTTTATTTGTACTGAAATAATTGGTAAATCGATGTTTTTGGGAACAAACAAACATTCACATAGCAGTCCAAAGTCCGGTCTACACCGTAAAACTAAAGATAACTAATTTTCATCAATTACAAGCGATAGATGAATAATATAATCATAAACAATAATATTTATAAAATAAAGCAGCTTAACGCCACATAGCAGTTACTAAAAGTAAAAAAAAAACAATATATAGAGTAAAACACAAACACTGCGTTGACCGCTTTTCGCTCTGGTTTTGAAACATTATTTAATGAGTAGCGGAACTTAACGCCACGAAGTATCTATCATGCAAACAAATGAAATTAATTTAAATATAGTCCCCCATTTGGGGATCCAACCCACAAGCATCGCACTTATAGTCAGACGCTATTCTAGACTACAGTGCCACGACGCCCTCAAAAATAGTAATAAAATTTTAATATCCAATTATAATTGACGCTAACCACAAAACGACGCGGCATGTATAATTGGTACCTCATTAATACATACAAAACCAGTGTAGACTACTGTTTTTTTAATAAGAATTAATAATATATTATTATTTGTTGTGGTAACATGGTAAAGCGTGACGTCGATTTCTGCCACTTAGTCCGCAATATCTCAAAAATTAGATTGCACGAGGATTGGAGTGTCTTAACACTAGATTCCCTCCGCCTAACATACGAGAAAGAGCGAAAGCTAATAAAAATATATGTATTTCTATAACCTTTAAAATATTAATTCCACATATCATCTTTTCCTCTCTTATATCTTATTTTCTTTCTATTTATTTTCATAAACGACAAAAAAAAAACAAAACCAAAAAGGGCACGAAGCAGAAACATTCCAGTCAACACAATCGTGTGATAGCATCAGCAGATCGTGTCCGATACTGGGGACACGCGTTACGATATCGCATCGATAATGAGACCGAATTTGTTCGTATAATGGCCGTATGTGTGTATGTACGTATGTGTATACGGATATAGAAGTAACTATTAAACTATTGCTTTTTTTAAAAAAAGATGTGGAAATGGTGCGTCCTGAGTTCATAACATAAGTTTGCAGCAAATTCTCCTCAATAGACTACAAAAAAGATAAAATTGTTCGCTTCATTCTGTATACCTACTGTTAAGATACTCTGTTACCATTAAGACTTTCCAGTTCCTTTCTCCCAATCAAGCTCCAGAGGCATTGTGTTGAGAGGCGGAACTCAACGCCGCACACTGCCTCGTTACCAAATATTCGTCGAGTCAGAATCAAACCAATAGCCGTCGCGTGCGCAACAACTGGCCTCTATGTCCTCTACTATAACAAAAGTTCTACAGAATTTTATTATGCGGGTACTTGTTAAAATCCATTTAGCTACCTCGCTGGACTCATGCACCATTTTGCTCCAAATCGGCTTACCATATTGTGTTTTAGAGTTACAACCAGTAATATTTTCTAATCCAAAGCGGATGGTGTGGTGTCTACAAGAGTATGTAATTGCACTTTCAATGGTTTTGTGGGTAGCGACGATACGTGAATAGATCGAGTTTTGTATAGATCTTATTCAAGACTCAGTTGTTGTTAAAAGTTTTCTATTAATGTTAATTTTGTTATAAGTTTTTATTTTTACAATTAATTGTTTGTTTATATTTTTTAGCTTCTGTATCTTGTGAAGTAGTAAGAAGTTAATAAGGAGAAACTTTCAATTTAACGCCGTGTTTTATCTTGTTACTGTAGGAAGAATATGGAAATGAAAAAAAAATGCTGTGTATAAAGTGAAATAATTAATATATATTTTATATTTTCATGTATGTATACAACTAAACATAAAACATCTAAAATACTTAATGGTTTAATAGGTGAGGAGACAGGAAACAGAAATTTACCCTCAAGATATTTTGGTAAAAGTACCAATCTTATCAAGCGTTACAGAAACAGTGGAAAGAGCTTCTTGTTTGTTATAGCCAAACGTACACCTTTTATTTCCAATAATTACCGATTCTAGTAAAACAAAATATACAAAAATTAGGAAAAAAATCAAAACCAACAAAAAAAAATTTGCGAAAATTCGCGGAAAAATTTTCAGACATTCACCGTCGAATACTTAAAACTATGTTTATTTGCCGATTGTAAATCATTATTCGATCCATACAAATGTCCCGCGGGCAAACATGTGTTGCTGAATAGGTATTATACTGGGGAATGTGAACGCTTGATTTTGAATGGCTGCTTATTATGCACCCATTTACACCCGAAGCTTGACTACGTCGATGTATTGGGATGCTGGAAGTAACATCTACAGAAGGCATATTAAATTTTGTTTCCTAATTTTGTTTGGGCCTAGTGTTGAGATATCCTATTTTAATTTTTGTTTGTTCCGTATCCAAAGGGTAAAACAAGATCGTATTACTAAGACTTCGTTTATGATTCGTCTATATGTCCGTTGGTCACCAGCCTGTATATCTCATTTCATCACTGATATAGTTTCCTGTGATGATTCCTATTTCTAGCAATGATGAATGGCTTTGACGCTATATCCTATAGCGTGAAGCTCATTCAGAATGTTCACATACCAACACGTTACCTGCATATCATATCAATTTAGTAACATTTGCCAATAAATGCAAATACGATGAAAATTTAACCTCAGGAAAAGAACGTTAAGAAAAGTATACATTTTTTTACGAAAAATTATAACAGGACTTAGGGATCTGTAAACCTGAGAAATGGTTTATAGTGTGTGATCAACACTTTAAGAAATATATTGTAATAAATAAAAAAAAAATATTTGTAAAAACAAAAACCCCGACTGCATAAAACTAAACAGAAAATAAATAAGTCCAATAGTTTATTAGGATTAACAGTCGGGACCTCTTTAAATTATGCGGGGTTCCTGGTAAAGATTTTATTGATTGAAGAATTACTTATAGGTCCCGACTGTTAATCCTAATAAACTATTGGACTTATTTATTTTCTGTTTAGTTTTATGCAGTCGGGGTTTTTGTTTTTACAAATATTTTTTTATTTTTCACTTTTTTGTTAGAATTCATTATGGTAATCATAATCATGATATACCTTTTTGAAATTCTCGTAGTAAGCTCTTGAATTAGAGACCCATGTTGTGGTATTCGAAACGAAAAATTTTTTTTTCACTAAGTCCAATGGCGTCCCACAGCCGCCATGTTTGTTTTTATTTAACGTCACCTATCTAAGAACACTTGGGCTGCTAATACGAATCTAACGATACTTCAAATATGTAAATCCGTTCAGCGGTTCTGGAGATACGAGGTAATAAAGAATATTACATACATACAAGATACGCGCGAAAAACATATCCCTTCCTTAGCAGTCGGGAAATAATATGGAATGGAAAACAATATGGATAAAGAGTTAATTTGGTAGAAAGCACTAATCTCAGGAACTACTGGTTCTAATGGAATAATTCGTTTGATTTTGTATAGTGTATTTAAGAAACAGGGCTATTGGTGATATCACATTATATTAATCAAATTTCAATGTTTTTTAGTAATTACTATTTGGGTCAAACCAAGGGGGCGCAGGTAACTGGGCTAGTAATGCATATTCAAAATAGCTACAGCAATAGACATATCCGAAACAAAAACCTTTTAATTATTATAACTTCTAGTTAATCTATATCTTTTACTAAAGAAAGGTAAACAGTAGCCCAAAGATACGATACGCATCTTGTATCGGTAACAAGGGCCTTGTTCCTGTCAGTCTCTCTAATGTTCTGTACGTTTGACCACACCGTGCTTCCAATTTAAATATTTATTATGATGAAGAAGTTAGCCCTTTCGAAAAAAAAACCACATTTAATATATTTTTTGTGAAATTTCAAGCGGGCGAAGCCGCGAGCGTGTCGCATTTAATATATATCTATAGCAATAGTATTTAATATATATCTAGAGCATAAGCATCTAATAGAGGAGATACAGAGCACGATACGCATCGCGGCCGCGGTAACAAGCGCAGCATGTTTCTGTCAATCGGTCCGATGCAATGTTACCTGTACGTACAATCGCGCATGCTACTACATAATGGCTAATTCACGTTAACACGCGCGTGGGCGAGGGGAATCAGATCTTCGTTTTACCCTATACTATAGGGTTTAGTGTACAGCGTTTATAGGCTGAATATTTAGGATAGATCTCCTAAATTTATTCTCCGCTTGGACAGTTTCCCAAAGGGTCGGGTTCAAATACAGCTACGTAAAGTTTTCATATATCTATAAATATATTCCATCCTTTAGTGTATTTTTTTAAATAGAATGTAGCAGGATTTGCGTTTGTCTTTTAATGCAGTACAAGTATTAATCGATTGGGCTAAAAGATACAATAGAAACTTGTAATCGGTTGTTACAATGTTTTTGTAAATTTTACTGTAAAAAAATTTATATAAAGAAATTACTCCAATATAATATTAACAAGAACGATTTTTATCTATTAATTGTTTTGTTTGACTATAAATGCGACGGTTGTTCGCCCCTGCGTCACGAGTTGGGTTCCGCAACTCAACACGCAGTTCCTCAAGAATAAGCGTGAATACCGTTAAAAAATATTTGTTTTCAAATTCGAGACTATGCGCTTTATTTTACAAAAGAGTGGAAATTAAGAAACGCTTTCCTACTGTTTTATGATAGACGTAATTGCAATGGTAATTTATATAAATTTATTATACTTATTTAAAAACATCATACAAAGCAAATTATCTCAATCACTATATCAACTACTTCTAAGTGCAAAACATTATTTACATAAATAATTTCAACACTTTTGTACTATTTGTAAAGGTGTAGTACCTATCATTCACGGGGGTTGATCTCGATGAATTGACGCACGTCCATTGTGAGTCGCAGTTTGATTCCCGGTAGGAGCAACATGACAGTTGAATCTTTACGTAAGTGGTAGAGGTGCCAATTACTCGTGACATGTGAGTTTTTAGGTTATACAGTGTGTTTGCCCAGGTACTTGGTGCAAAAATTGAAAATTTGCGCGTAGATTGCTGAGAGAATAAAATACGCAACGATTTCTAAAAATGTCTACAGGCGTAAAGATACAGACACGAGGCCAGTCATGGCACAGCGGCACGAAGTGTGACTGTAAAACCGACTGGTTATGGGTTCGATCCCCACTCAAGGAGATGAAATATTTACTTAAATTTATATTTCCTTTTCTTCGCTCTGGTGTCGACGTTAAGCGCGATGTTGAGTTCTGTCACTCAACACGCAATGCCTCCAGAATTCGGTAGAAAATGGGGAACGAAGTGTCTTAACACTAGGTTCCCTCTTCCTACCCTGCTATGTGTGGGATACAGCGTGAAGCAGATTTTTTTTCTACAGACATGAGAAAATTTAATCTTTACATTTTACAGTAGGAACTATGGAGTTTAAATATATTTTTTCAACTGGAAATACAATGTACTATAAAATCATCGTTATATCACCTACTAAAACCGAGGCTAATCCAGTCCTTAAAAAAGGACGTAGGAACAGCCACCTTAAATCAGTAATTCGGTCGGACTCACTAACGATCAGTTAGTTTTAGTATACTATAATATATATAGTAACAAGCCATACCAACCAAGCTGTATAAAAGCCATAAAGCGTGACAAATCTAATTGATTTAGGTTGTGAGCATGCCCATAGTGCCCACAACGTTGGATCCGTGCTTCAACTTACATAAGATATATAAATTAAATACACTTTTTTAATCATCCTGTAGAGCCTAGCAGGCGGCAGCTTTCTTCGAGAAGCTTGACGGAAATCTATCAACACGTAGGAACATTAAATGTTTTATTTGAAAAAAAAAAACTATGGGCATGCATATTTAAATATATAAAAACTAATCAATGCTAGTAAAACCAACCAATAAATTATCCTTCTTTATTTTTATACTAATATTAGAAAGCTTAACTGTTTGTTTAGTTGAACGCACTAATCTCAGAAACTGCTGCTTCAAAATAGTATAGATAGTCTAGTAAATAATATTTTGAATTTTAATTTCAGTTATAATGCCATAGTTTTCGCCCAAATTCTATTTACCCATCACCAACTGAGAATTGACTAAACTATGACACAATTATAATTCCACAAAACCATGTATTTCACTATCAATAAAGTTAATACAAACAATTGCTATCGCTAGTTCCACAGATTTCTATCACAATTACTTATCGAGCCTTTGTTAGTAAAATTGATTGGTGCTTTCCAAATAATCGAGTACCTAACAGATATCTTACCGATTAGAGTACAATAAAGTGTCGTAATTCTAATGTTATTAATATTGTAACTACTTATCCTCGTTTGGTTTTGGAAATGAGAGCAATATGGACGGTGGGAAGTAAATTGTGGTAAGTCACTTTATTTCAATTTTATAATTATCTATGGTTTCATGGTGTAATGGCACAGCGATTATGAGTTCCGGATTTCCGTTTAGGAAACGTTATAGAGGGAACAGAGTGTCTTATATGCCAGATGTAGTGTGAAGTTAAAAAATGTATACTATTTTCAAGATTCATCTATCATCCTTGTACGCCATAAACCTTCAATTTCCGCAATTTTTTGAAAAGATCAACAAAAATGGTTAAAAATATTTAGAAAACTTGAATGGCGGCTATATTATGATCTATTATAATATAGACAAATAAAAATATTGGAGGCTGTCATGCCGCGGCACAAAGTTTGTCTATACACGCAACGGTTGTGGGTTAGATTCCCACTCGTACTACTCGTTTGGTAACAAGGCGATGCGTAAAGCTAATAAAGAATTAGATTACCCTGGTATTCAGAAAAATATCACTACTCTACGTCTATCTCAAAAAGGAGGAGGATTATGTGCCCACTTCACATCATATTTGGTGTGTTTTATTACTAGATTTGCCCTTTTGCTTTCCCTTTATAGGCGGGATACAGCGTGAAAGTAAATTTAAATTTAAAAAAAGACTTTAAAAACATTATAACATTATTAATTCTATGAAAACAATAGAATTTTACAAAGTTTCACTTATACCACGTTTATCGCGGACATACGGAAGCGTCCACAATGGCCGGCGAGATGAAAGTCTCATTTATATGCGTGACGTAACGCACAGTAACGCTAATAGTGGCTGGGTATTGTTAAGAGATTTATTTGTTGGAAATACCCCTAGAGATATCGTATTAGGTATTATACCACTATAATATGTATAAATGATCGTTTATTTGGTTGAAGCTGACGATTATGGGTTCGATTCCCACTCGAGGAAATAAATTCTCGTTGTGGTAGGAGGAAAAAGCGCAGCGCAGTTTCTCTACTCAGCACTCAATGTCTCAATAATTGTTAGGAAAGTGGGAACGGAGTGTCCTAATACTAGGGCTCCTCTAACGACTTTGTTATATTTATTTGCTGAGTTAGCACATAAGATTTAATGGTAAGTTAAGTGTATAGGTTAAAGTTTAATGTAGAATTAAACAGCTTCACGCTTTTCCCCGTAAAAAAAACGACAGGGTAGATAGGGAGAACCTAGTGCCAGATATAAAGACACTGCTCATTTTACGCCGAATTCGGACGTGGGACGTCACTATGTCTTGTTACCAAAGCAAGAAAATTATAATAACTTATTACCTCGAACGGGATTCAAGTTCACAACCTTCGTTTTTTAGTAAAAATCAAGGAATTTAAAAGCTTATTTTAAAAAATAGTAAATTTTACTTTGTTTGGTCAAAAACGTTATCTACAGTCACTGGCGATATTTGCGGGGCAATGAACCTAAGCAAAACGCGACGGCGCGTATTTTGTGTACCGTATAAATGGAAAATGTTGGTATTTTCACAGATATTTTTAAAAGAGAAACAAAATATAAGAATAAATGCAAAAAGCGTCTGACTGTAAACCAACGGTGATGGGTTCGATTTCTATTATGAGGAGGGATTTTTTTTTCATTTCCCCGCTCTGGTTAGATAAAAAGTCGCGAATTTGAATGGAAAATCTCGCACAGAGTGTCTTGACACTAGACTTTATCTAACTACCCTGATATGTGGAATAAATTGTCGAAAGGAACATATTTTCTTATTTTTTCCGTATCCGTATAAAAATTGGAGGTTGTTCTGAAATTCAAGCCTTTTCTGAAATTCAAAACTAAGCTTAGCCAGAGCCCTTTCCTCTGATACCTCCCCCTTTCATCTGTTGCCCCCCTTTTTAGGTCAACTGAAATTAATAGCGTAGTATTAATTTTGATTCCCTTTATAGTGTCGAAAAACGCGTATTTTGGGATTTAACGGCCATATCTTTTACTAAGTAAATGTAGAGATACGATTTTTTCAGGAAATCATAGGACCGATATCTGAGTATATGGTTTGAATTTTAACTCGATATCTCCAAGCGTACTTGAGATGAAGGCTCTTGTCAGACAGACAGACGGACGGACGAACAAAAAAGTGATCTTAATTGTTCCTTAAAAAAACTTCTAAAAATGGAAAATAATAATTCAAAGTTATTAAAAAATTACATTATGATTCAGTTCTATACCTTAAAACGTTAATTAAAATTCTTATGCCAATGATACTCAATACCGTAGAGACTATAATATTTTTTAGCTTCACGCTGTGTACCGCACGTGACAGGGAAGGCAGTGGAAACCTGGGAACCTAGAGTTAAGATACTCGTCCCTATTAAATACTACCATTCCGCCGAATTCTGGAGGCATTGTGCGTTGAGTAGCGGAACTTAAAGCCGCGCTTTGCATCGTTACCAGAGGAAGGAAAATTAAGAAATTATTTAATTCCCCCGAGTGGGAATCTAACTCGCTATCGTCATGTTTACAGTGACACGACTGTGCCCCTGCGCCATTATGGTGGCCACATACACTACAGCCTATAATTTTATTTATAATACATATATAGAACTCATATCTTAACTGCTACCGTTGTGAATACCGTTGTTTGTACAGCCATACAGTTACGGAGAAGTATTACATATTTGTATATCTATATATAGAGAGAAAGCCTACATACACTTAAAATTACATTGATTTGAACCCTGGACTTCCGTATTACAACCACTGGGACCCAAACGTAAAAATACTTTGTAGCCGCAAGTATAATAAGTAAAGCACATCAATCATCGATATTGTTTCAAATAGGACACGCCTCAACAGAAATTAAATATCGTACAGTCATTACTGAGGGATCGATGTAGCGGATAATACGATCGATTAAACAAACACGGTATAGCTGGTCTCTAAGAGCGATACTATTTACTTTATGAATCTAATTTAAACATAGAAAGCCTGAGTATTGGGACAGTCGATGTTTATGACAATTTGAAAGGATACATGGATTACTATAATAGGCCAGTAGATTAGGGAGGCGGATACATGGATTACTATAATAGGCCAGTAGATTAGGGAGGCCAGTTGTGGCGCAGAAGCACAAAGTGTGGTTATAAAATCGACTGATTGTGGGTTCGATCCCCACTCGAGGAGATGAAATGTTTATTTAAATTTATAATTACATTTCTTCGCTCTGGTATCGAGGCAAAGCGCGGCATTGAGTTCCGTTAATCCACCCGCAATACCTCTAAAATTCGGCAGAAATTGGAGAACGGAGTGTCTTAACAATAGATTCCCTTTGCATACTCTGCTGTGTGCGGGATACAGCGTGATTCCTTACCTCAATGGAAATAAAACAGAACGCTTATAAGATCACTTTGTTTTGAATCTGTCTGTATGTCTGCCAGGACCAATGTTCTCGAGATCTCGAGGTACGAGTACGTATTATGTCTACATTCGCTTAGAGCGCAAAAATAAATTAAACTGTAAATCAACCTAATTAAAAATATGAAAATATTTGCGTAGTCCAAACCTACATGATACTTCCCGTAGACTTACAATTATGAAATTTGACGATATATGAGTACTTCTGTAAGATTGAATAAAAAAAATAAACAAAAATTGGAAATATTCAGGAGGCCATCGTGACGCAGCGGCACAATCGGACTTTACGCAATTCTTACTTAGGAGTAACGAGTTATTTCCACTTTCTCGTCCTAGTAAGAAAACAAAGCGCCGTCATTCAACACAAAGTCTTAAAAATTGGGCAAAAATGGGGAACGGAGTGTCATAAATGTAGCCTACACTCGTCTATACGGGATACACCGGGAAGCTAAATTAAATAACTAAACACAAATAAATTAAATAATATTTTCAGTTTAAGATACGGTACATAAAAACAAGAGGAGATATACATTGTAAAATGATGTTGATCGCCGCAGGCTTTTGTTCTATCACGAGGTTCCCTATCTAACTGACGCGGTATACAAAATATTCACCATTTGTCATTGTGTGATATCGTATAATAAATTAAATGCTATTGTGGTGCAGTTGATGGGTATACCTTCGATTGTAAGGAGTTCAATTTCCGGATTTGCAATTGATTTAGAATATTTAACTATAAAAGTATTTAAAAATATTTTTATTTATTATCAGGTAAATATTGAAAATTAAATTATAGTCTTACAAAAATTATTAGAATATTACCTTTGTCGTAATATTTACTTAAAGTATTATTGCGTAGTTCCTTAATTTTTTTTTCAAATGTCCTGCATTTATTCATAACTTATATCATATAAACTCACAGCTATGCTTAGATGTTTATCATAATTTGATTGTGCTTATTTAATGTGGATTAAACTGTAATTAACGTTTTTGAGTGTCTGTTTGTGTTCCGTATGGGAATGAGTTGTGGAGTATGTAATGTTTTAAAACGTGTGAATAAATGTATGAGGATAGTGTACGCCCGTTAGCGAATATCAAGATTTGATTGTGGCGGCGTATGGTAGGTGGCTAATTTAAATAAATAAATAAATAATATTTTATTTAAAATCGAAATTGTGTTTGTCAACAAACAAATTTCAAAATCTTAAGGTGCAGCGTGTACAGGAAAATAATGAATAATTGAATTCCTGTACCTAACAGCCATTTTTTAATTAATAGAAAAAAACAAAGATTGACACTTGAGAACAAAGTGACTGACCACTCAGCATCGCATCGCGAAATCATAGATTAGTACCGTGCTATTAAACTATTAAAATTAAATAAAAGCACATATAAGTTTCAGTTATATAAATAATGCTTATGTAAAATAACTATAAAAATATTTCAATAGAATTAATCACCACTATTTACTTTATTTTATATATAAAATGCGCATTACATACCTCACAGCCACCAAAGTGTGAACTGTTTCTAGTTGAGATCATGATTCACTATAATCTGTTTTCGTAAATATATATTTCGTATCTTCTATTCAGCATCCATTGCTGAGAATTATTTATTTGTATCCTTTTCTTCTAACCCCCTACGCAAATAGAGGGCTGAAAGTGGGGAACGGAAGTGTCATAACTGCAACGGAGTGCCTTAATATATATAGGTTCCTGGGTTCCCTCTGCCTATTCTGTTCTATGCGGGGTACAGCGTGAAAACAAGATATTCACGTAGTAAAACAGCGTTTTAGTGTAAACACAATTGGTTGTAGGTTGATACCCACTCGGGAAAAAATTATTTCCACCTCCATAAGCCATAAGCCAAAATGCGGGGTTGAATTCCGCTACTCGAATTCAGCTTGAGAGCGGAGAACGAAGTGTCTTGACACTACTACTGCTCTGCTATATGCCTGCTGTAAAAAATATATTAAAGTAATCAAATGTACATACATAATATGTATGTATCACCTAAAACATTATAATATGCAGCGATACTATAACGCAATTTAGATATAAATTATAAATTCCGGAACTAATTAAACTAATTTTCATACATTAAATTATCATAATCATGTTAATTATGAAATTATTCATATTTATTATGGTCGGGAAATTTAAATGCATTAACTACTACTAATAGTATTTGAATGTGTTTTTAGATTAATAGGCCAATTTGTCAATCAGTTTGGAACTAGTGGCTGACTGATTTAAACTTAGAAATTTTCAGAGTGTTTTTTAGATGTAATCACGATCAAGTCGTAGTGCAACAACACAATATTAATACTTATTTAGAACTATTCCTAATGTGGTTCCTAGTGTGGATAACACTTTAAAAATGTTAAAAACACATTATTAGTTCCACAGAAAGAAATACATAGTTTTCCTGTACTAAAGAAACGGTCTTTATAATTATAAGCATATGTATTTTGGATTTCTGTGATGGATAAAATTTTTTTCAGTGACCTAGGCAAATCGAGACATTTTGTTGTCCACTTTCCGCCCTAATTCAGGACATTGAATGTTATGTGGTGGTCCTCAACGCTGCAGCGTAGATGGGAAGGAAATTAATTTAGATATCCCGTTAGTAGTACTTACTATCAGACGCTAATCCTCTGCTCCACGACGGCCTAAACATACATACATAAAATACAAAATCTCTCTCTCCACAGTCAGTTAAGACCAATGTATACGTTACAAGTTAGGCCGGAGGGGCGCACGACGCGATCGACCGATCCTGTCATTTCTGCAGACCGATGTTTGCGCTTCTATCGCTTCGCCGTCACGTTCGATACTAGAGGTAGAATTGGGGGCGGTACGTGAACAGAGAACGGAGGATATGATAGGATAATAAACGGTTAAAGAGTTCACAGGTTCGATTTTGTAACTGTAAATGGCTTTTTATATGTAAAGTCTCTTCAAGAACGTCGTGGCGTAACGGGACAGACAACGTCTGAATGTGATGGTTGTAGATTCGATTCCAATTGGGTGCAGTGATATTACTATATTTTATACTTAATTAAAGATATTTTCACTTACCTAATCTGGTAGAAGCGCGCTGCTGAATTTAACTTACATTATTGTTTCGGAAAATAGACGGAAAGTATCTTAACACTATTTTTAACTATAAAAGTGTTACTCCCCACATAGGAAAGAAATGTATATTTTTAGAAATTTTATAAAAATTTGAACGAAGCGGGATTCGAACCCGCGCCTCTTGAAATCGTCCAAGCGCTACGCCAAACGTTCACATAAAGCTACGTCGAAATTCTTATACGCTTGTTACAAGTTATATATGTTGTTAGTATCTCTAGCAGCGAGACTTCTATAAATTTTCACTAGCCAAATATAATTACTGAGAATTATCATTTGTCAAGAGAGAATGCCATTTAAAAAATATTGATGTTTTCTAAAAAAGTATTTATCTTAAAATTAGGTTACCTCTGTCTGGACTGCTATGTGGGAACGCAAGGTGATATGTTAATTTATGAATAGCAGTGACACATCACTAGCCTTCTTATATTATTGACAGTGAAGATGTATGCAGTTAAATAATTATTATAAATTTTTACGATATGTTTATAAGATCGATTTTCTTTTGGGCGAAAACTTATATTTAATATATTTTTATTTCGTCGAACTACTTATTAGACTTCACTATCTATCTGTCTGTTTTTTGAACGACCATAAAAACGAAATGTATAGATATTAAAACCAAAAAAAAAATTAAGCAAAATAAATGTAATTTTTCAAGAGAAAAAAATAAAATTAATACCTAATTATTTATTTTAAAAAATCACAACAAAATTATAAAACCTTAATAAGGACCTTACAAAAAACTTTAAATAAAAAATATTACCCCTTAATACAAGATTTACTTTGAGTAAAAATTTAAAAAACAATTTCTCACTTATCTAAAGCATTTGTAGAACATTAAACGCAATCAGAACTGCAAGGCAACCATTTTAATTAATACACTACACTACGCGTACCGGTAATCTTGGATACTACAGTAGAAAAACTAATATCTAAGCGAACGACAAAAACTGCTATATGGCACACGAGATTCCCACGTGCTACCGGGAATCGAACCCGGAACCAGCCTGGGAACGGACATCGGAACGTCTGGTTCATCGACAAGCTATAATTGGTCAGGACAATAAATATAGCTGAATATAGCACGCGACTTTACTCGTGCCTCACTATGACCATATATGGAAGTAGAGATTTTTCTTTTGAATGTTTTGATTTATCGATTTTGTTATGGATGATCTGGTGGCAGCTTGTCTGGTTAGTAATGTTAGTCGTTGTTAGGGTGACAAAGTTATTTTAAATATGCATGGATTATCTCGAATATTTTACACAGAAGGGAGTTTTGTGCTTTGTCCTCTAAATGACCTCTAAATATAAAGGTAAGGTATAGCTTTATTCTTTTATAAATAAATCAGCTTCACGCCGTAACCGCACACAGCAGGGTAGGCAGAGGGAACCTAGTGTTATAACACTCCGTTCCCCACTTTCTGCTGAATTCTGGAGGCATTGCGTGTTGCATGGCAGAACTCAACGCTGCGCTTTGCCTCGACACCAGAGCGAAGAAATGGAAATATAAATTTAAGTAAATATTTCATCTCCTCGAATGGAGATCGAACCCACAACGAGTCGGTTTTACAGTCACACTATTTTTCTTATATTATTCTTTATACTCTATCATTCTTTTATAATTACAGCTATACAATATAGATATGACATATGTGAACAGTGGCAACTAACTAAGCTCCAAGTAGTTTTTCAGAACTTTAAGACCAAGTCCAAGGTTCAAATCCGATCTAGCCCCCCAAAAGGCAAATCGCATGGCAAATCGGAGATAGACGTTAAAATTCGTCAACCGGTCCGCATCGGCACGCACCGGTCGATCGCCTTTCATTTAACCGATAAATAAATAATCGTTTTATTGTACGGACACGTTCCTCGACGGAATCCCGCCTAAGGGCGTCACCTTATATGGAGAAGGAAGCGCGAGCGCGTTTTATATTCGCTGCTTGTCGTCGAACAAAAAATTACGATCCGAGTATGTAGCGTAAGACAGGGATCGTTTCCAGGGTTGACCTGCTGGTATCTGGAAAATGCTTGGCGTTATCATATAATGATAACATTGTGGGGACTATCGTTGTGGAGAAAAAACTGCAATTAATGTCAGAGTACCTGGTAATTTGTCCTAGTATAATGCTATACTATATATACTATACTGTACTATAAATAATTATCTGGGAAGGAACTGAGAAATTTATTAACTTGATTCTTTCTAACATGTTTGTTTTCTGTATTTATATACATTTTCTGAATACATTTCTCCCTACCTACCATCTTTTACTCAATTTTGACTTTCGACAGTTGTGGGTTCGATTTCCAATCCAGGGGAAGGATTATTTTTATATTCCTCGATTTTTTCCGCTTATAATAAGACGAAGCACGGCGTTGAGTGCCGCCAGTTCAACAATCCGTTCAACAGGCATTGTCTCGAAAATTGGACGAAAAGTGGAGAAATGAGTATCTTAACACTACGCTCCCTTAGCTTATCCTGCTTTATATATTGTAGAATGCGGCGTGAAGCTATAAAACAGGTATATTATAATTATGAGCACATATCAAATTTAATTTTAATCAAAAATATTTAAACCCACGGTCGTTTTACTAGATACATTTCTATGTCGATACGATACGCTAGTATTGAAGGTCTATGAATTATATTTTATAGGACAACGCGCAGAGCTAGCTGGTGGTCTCTTTATTTTCCAATCTGTCAAGATAAATATTAAAGCTTAATTTGTAATTCTTATCGAATAAGAAATGTCAGTGAAATAAAGAAATGCGACAAAATGGCACCGTTGGGATGTATCTGACTTTAAATGATAATTGTAGGTTCAAACATATTGGAGGGGTATTTTTTTTAGCATCACACTTTATCACTAGCAGGGTACACAGAGGAAACGGAGCGCCAAGCGCTACAGGATATGGGGTTAAATCCATAAATATAACCTGATATAGTTTTAGGTGTTTGTTGCTGAGTTAGTAACATAGACTAATTGTAAGCGGCGACAAAATGTGGGTTGGGTATGCTTCTCATGCTGCTGCTTCAAATCCGAAATGGTGGGTTCTTGAAAAATGATGATTAATATGACGAATAAAACATGTTAAAAGGAAAATTGTTCCAATAATTACATGCAATCCATGAAATCTGGTTGCTATGAAAAAAGTAGATCCATAAATTCTATTTGCGATAGTAAAGGGGGCTCTTCTTTAGCTTCACGCTATCCCGCACATAACAAGTTAAGTAAAGCGCATCTGGAAACCTAGCGATGGAACACACCGTTCCCAATAAGAAACTTCCTAGGTGAAAACACTTTTTGGAGTTCCCCACTTTCCGCTTAATTCTAAAGGCACTGACAAGGCTACCTCGTTAACAGAGCGGTTAAATGAAAATATTAAATATTTCATTTCCTCGAGTCGAACCCACAACCGGTCGCGTTTACACTTTGCGCCGCTGCGCCACGACTTGTAAATTTTCTTTAAAACCAGTAAGCGTACCACACAAAAAGTTACGTTTCGCGTACGCTTGAATACGTCGTACTGAAGGCATCTCATAGTGGCGTGGCTTTTACTTGCGTGACTGCGTTTCAAAATCACTGCGTGCTTTTTAATGATAACTTTATAATTATCATTATAATTGATTGTTATTTTTTTTATATGGAAAGGCGTATAAAATTTCAACTAATTATGTATTTGGTTTTTTTATGATGGTTGTATAGGGGGTAAGTTATATATATTTTTTTATTTTACGGTTTTATTTAAAAGTAAAATACGTACATATATATGTCATTTATCTAATTAAGACTTAGTCGTTTATCGGATCGAGTTAATCTTTATAACAAAAAAATCGAAGTTGTTCGATTCTTAGTGGTTGAGGGAAATGAACTATTTATTATTCTGCGTCATCCTGACGACAATCACTTAACATGCAGTCACTAAACACGCAGTGTTTCGAAAATTGTAAACGGTAAATTTTGACACTAGGTTCAAGTGATCCCCAACGCTCGTTTTTACCTTGTATTTTCCATAAAACAAGGTTCCTTCTGCTTACCCTGCTTTGTTCAAGATACACTGTGAAGCTAAAAAAATTACAAAATTCAGGTTTATTTAAAAACACAGTATTACTACGCAGCAATTATCGAAATTCTACAATAAGCGAACGATTACGCTCGATAGCATCGATTCTGAAAATCGATTTTAAATTCAAAGTAAAAAGTCAGACAAATTGTTCAAGACATGGCTGGAATAAGTCGCTGCGTATTTAAAAAGTAGTTTTCGACTTAAGTTTTGGTTATTTATTTATATGTAATTGTGATTCTGCTATTTTTGTAGGTGATTTTTATTTAGGTATGTACATAGAGTCTTATTTTATGAAATTATGAAAATAATATAATATATTTTATTCGTTTTGAAGATGATTTAAGTAGTTTCATAAAATCAAGGACATTTAGATTTAAAAAAAAATTGGACTTGCATACGAAGGGTTTCGTTCCATTATCTATAAAAACGGCAAAAAAATCACATTTGCTGGATGGCAGCTCCCTTAAATATGTATTCTATTCTGTTTTTTTAGTATTTATTGTTATACCTGTAACAGAAATAATTAATCTGTAAAAATTTTAAGTGCCTAACTACCATAGTTCATCAGATACAGACGACAGACCTGATGGCAGGCGGACAGACAGACGAAAGGTCTTATTTTACCTTTTGGGTACGGAACCCTAAAAAGTATGTCACTATGGAGTTGGTGTGTAAGTAAATAAAATGGTTTTATGTTCGAATAGAGCTCGAAATGTGTTTTTCTTTATGCTTTCTGTTTTTTTTTCTATTTATGCCAAGTGCGATGCAACAAAAAATATAATACTGTTTCTTCAAAGAGTTTCTTCTCTATAAAAACATAAACAAGTGAAAAAGAAAAAATAAGCTATACAATAAAAATAACCAAGTTTACAGTATACTATAAAGTAAATAGTATACCAAAGACAGCGTAATAAAGACGAAGACCCATGTTGCCCTTTTTCGATGTAAAATGTGAAGAGTTTTTATTCAACATACAAACAAACACGCATAGTATTACATTTACAATTCAATTAATCAATTACATACAGCCTTGGACGCTCCCTGCCGTGTCTATGGAAAAGTTAACTATTTATTATGTTAGATCCTGTAAAGAATTTATTTTAGGATAAGTGAATGTTGAACTAAGATGGTTAGAAGGTCTGTATTACCAGTCCTAAATTCTATAATTTTGGTATTATTATCGTATATACTACTATTCAAACTTACAATATTCTTTCAATTTCTAAATATTTGTATGGTCTAAATAAAAATATTTCCTATCAGTCAATTCTTATCATTGATAAGTCATCTATTATACCAAACGTGTAAAATAATACCAGCACCTGAATTATGAACGTGAAGACTAAATTAATTTATCCAGTAATAATCCAATGACGCATCGTTTATCTAAATCGGTTCACTGACTTAACAGTTACGATAAAGGAACGGACATATATAAGTGCCAGTCGTGGCGCAGCGGCACGAAATGCGACTGTAAAACCGACTGGTTGTGGGTTCGATCCCCATTCGAGGAGATGAAATATTTACTTAAATTTATAATTCCATTTCTTCGCTCTGGTGTCGAGGTTAAGCGCGGCGTTGAGTTCTGCCATTCAACAAGCAATGCCTCCAGAATTCGGCAGAAAGTGGGGAACGAAGTGTCTTAACACTAGGTTCTCTCTGCCTACCCTGCTGTGTGCGGGATACAGCGTGAAGCTGAAAATTATAACTCTCTTTTTGGGCTTAGTCGTAGTCAGGTAAGAATATATTAAAGATGTAAAACAAACAATGCAATGCACAATTAAATTGAATAAATACCAATGTATTTTCAAAATTTCCATATAGATACACGCTTTGTGCCCAGCTACTGTTTAGAGAGACGCGCCGTCGGCACCTAAACAAACCCATTTCATCAGCACAAGACATCTCTATCAGATCACTTGATACTTTAAATATTCCCACCTAATTAACATCACTGTTTCCAGAATGTTCGAACACCCACAGTCCCATAGCGTTAAAAAGTTGGAATCTAAACGATTTTGGCTCACATCCATATTCATGCGTTACCAGAAATCTTAAGCGGTGGCCTAACAGGGCGGGATTCTTGCAGTGGCTCAATAAGTTTTTCGTGTGTAATTAACCTTTTGTAATGCCTCGGAGACGTTGCCACGCGTTCGACGCGCGACTGCCGTACATGGAGACTGCACCTCGCGGATCACCGCCTCGAATCTACATTTATTAAATCACCACAGTGCCAGAATGACGTAAGTGCTAGCTACCTCTACATTTTCAACCCTGTCGAAATAAACATTCGATGGTAAAGACGTTTCGGATTTCGACGGCTAAGGCTGTATAGCTATCATTTATCCGTTCACCGGATATTGAATTGAAAGTGACAAACCAAATCGTTTCAAAATCGCTTGCTCCAGAGACAGAATCGGACATTTTCAACCCAAATGATTAAGAGAAGACAGAAGGCCGCCACGCGACGAATTCCATACGGCTCTGGGACACGATTTTGTTCAAAATAGAGCATCATTAAGATAGGTGAGGTGTCGTGACTTTGAAAAAAAATTAAGGAATCAGAGTCGTGGGTAGGTCAGATGAATTGAATATAATGAGTGGTAATGTTCGCGATAGGATGGCAGCAGGTCCAGGCTGTGGGGCTGTCAGGCGTGATGGTGCGTCACGATCGCATTGATTGCTGGTGTCACATCGATGAATGAATCTACGGCATTATGCCAAGTATCACTGGTCATTTGACAAATGGTCTATTTGATTTTTTTTTTTATTATGGATTTGTATGTTAGTAAATGTGTGTTCAGCCTAGAAGTGTATCATTTAAAAAATCTGTGACTATGAAAAATTGCCTTTCGTTAGGGTTCTTTATGTATATACATCAAACGGCTATTGAAGTTTAATTCGTCGTACAAAATATTTTCGACATTTTAGAGGTAAGCGTTCAACGCAACACCTAGTCTAACTAGGTCACAGAAAACATTGAAAAAACAAACATCACTTAATTCATAACTAATAACCATCGCGTAAGCAAGTCCTAACCAAATAAAAAAAAACAAGCTTCACGCTGTATCCCGCACACAGCAGGGTACCCAGAGGGAACCTAGTGCTAACACTCCGTTTCCCACTTTCCACCGGGTTCTGGAGGCATTACGTGTTGAGTGGCGGAACTCAACGCCGCGCTTTACCTCGACACCAGAGCCAAGAAATGAAAATAAATGTAAATAAATATTAATAATTCTTTCATTTCCTCAGATGGGGATTGAACCCATAACCAGTCGATTTTACAGAGATTTTACAGTCTTTGTACCGCTGCGCCACCACTGGCCTCTAAATAAAGTAAATAACTAAAACAAACTAAATTGACTTTCAAATAACCACCAAATCAGTATTCCAAAACTTTCTTTACACAGATCTAATCGACACCAGAGCGACAAAATGAAAATATAAATTTAAGTAAAAATTTCATCTCCTCGAGTGGGGATCGAATCCACAACCATTCGATTTTACAGTCACACTCTGTGCCCCTGCGCCACGACTGGCCTCTCTAACCAATTAACCATTTTAATCGAAAACATAAATAAATCGTAAACAAGAAGCTAACAGAATTTACAACTTGTGATTTCACAAAAAAAAATCTTACAATTGCTATATTGGTACGCACTGCAAAAGACTACATCTACATGACAATGCCTATACGTGGCCTTCTCATACTTGTTGTAAATATTTTATTAGGTCCAATGGTCCTCTGTCTGTCTGTCTGTCATCTTGATTTGTTCGTATCTCCTGTATAATGAAGGTGCAAGCAGCTGACAGGGGCACTCGCGATGCCCCATGATCGATTTGCCGATTGAAAATGATTGCGGGTAGCTTAATCTATTATGCTCGAGTTGTCAGCTTAATTATGGCTGACGTTAATACTCCGTAGCTCAGTTGTAGCGGAAGTTGTTTTATTTAAATTTTGGTTTGTTTTTCAGTCAATGTGGGCGATATTAAAAATAGTTAAAAATAAAGAAATTATATTTTATTTTTCTAATATATTTACATAATATTTTTTTTTAGTTTTACACGTGGGGAAATCATTATCGAATGTTTACTTTGCTGTCTAATGTTTAGAACCTTAAACAACATAGTACACAAAGTGGAGTCTAAATTCTACTTACCCAAGCAATTTAGACATTGCGTGTAGAGAGGCGGAACTCAACGCTGTGCTTGAATATGTTTTTGATTTGATTTATATGATTAATTATGGTGTTGTAATATTTTATGATGTTAAATATGCAAATACACACGTACTCACTCTAAAAAAGTACGTAAGTATAAAACGTACTTTCTTAAAATCAATTTCAATAATGTACATGGAAGAAATTTTTTATATTTCATATCCTCGAGTGGGAATCGAACCCATAACCTGTGGTGTTTAAAACCACATTAATGAAATCCAATTAATGTTTGTAATTATTTAAAGTGTTAATAATATCTATAATTTTTATAAAAATAATGCAATATAAAGGCATTTATTCACAACAAGCAACGCGACATCATCAAATATTCGATTCTCACTCGGAAGAAAGAACAATTTTCAAGAGAAGTCAAGAGAACACGTTGAGCTCTCTCAATGTCTCGAAAATTTGACGGAGGGTAAGGAGTGTCAATATTAGATTCCCTCTGCCTATCCTGCTGTAAGCAGGATACAGTGCGAAACTAAAAAATATTAAAATATTATATTTTACTTAAAACAGTACATATTCAGCACCAACCGGACCAAGATTCAAATCCAATACACCATAATAAATAGTTACACGCATTTCGGCAGTGTTATACAGTAAAGAGGTCCTCCTCGGGCGCGTCGTATTAATCACTCTTGTTATACCCTGAGATAAGGCGATAAGGTCGAAAAATAACGCCTTCCAAATGAATTATGCACTTTGAACGTTACAAATTTACTGTTTGGCTTTTGGCTATTAAGGGAGATGTCTATCTGTGATAATATACCGTAAGTGATTGGCGGTTTCACAAAAACTGCGGTGGGATTTTATATTTAAAAAAATTATATATCTTCTATTGATATAATTCTGTAATGCAATTTATTAGTTGGGTTGAGCCGTTATGGTGCAGCGCGTGACTGTGGGGCTGACGGTTGTGGGTTTGTTTCACGCTGGGTGGAATGTTATATTGTCTTTCCTTTTTCTGGTAACGTGACAAAACATGGTGTGGTTTGAATGGCTTTTTGTCACCATTTAACACACAATGCGATGATGAAAATGGAGCGGAAAATGGGAACACGGAGTGTTTGAATATTATGTTCCCCGTGCCCTGTTACATGCGAGGATCCTGCGAGTTAAAAACTGTGAAAGTTTAAAAACACAAAAAAAAAATTAACTGTTTTCATTTTCAGATAATCGCGTGTAGCAGGGTAGGCAGAGGGAGAGATTTACTGACAAAACACTCCGCTTCCCACTTTCGCGGAATTCTGGAGGCATTGCGTTGAGTGGCAGAGATCAACACTGCGCTTTGCCTCGACAAGACAGACAGAGCAAAGAAAAGAAAAAAAACAATATTTCATTTCCTCAAGTGAGAATCGAACCCACAACCTGTCGCGTTTACAATCACACGCAGTCCTTAACTGGTTAACTGGTAAACTGTAAAATGATAACTAATATTTAATATTAACTTAATAATTCAGCTTTACGTTCTATCACACACACAGCAGGGTAGGCAGCGGGAACCTATTGTTAAGACACTCCGAATTCTAGAGGCATGCGTGGTGAGCAGATAGCAACGCCATGCCTTGGCACATTTAAATAAATATTTCATTCGCTCGAGAACGGATCGAATCCACAACCAGTCGCATTAACAGTGACACTTTGTACCAAAAAAAGATCCTAGCAGTACTGGAGGCCTCGCCTCTTTAAAACGATAAAGAGATAATCTTTTCTTAACGTGTGATTAAAATTTTATAAATGTTACATGTTAAATATTTGTGACTCCCAAATATAAAAATAATACTTTTTTGTTTTCGGGTTGTAACTCAACTTGTTCATATTTTTCTGTTGCTTACCTGTAACAAAATAAAAAATAATAATTTACTTACAAGAATATGGAAAAGATCAATGATTAATATATTAAGTTCTAGATATTAAGTTCTACGATAATTATTGCTCGAACACATTTAAAAAAGATGATGAATGAATTAACTTAAATTTAATCCAGCCGGATTGACATAATGCCTGAATATTATTTAATATTTAGTATAACCTGAAGGTGTATTGATTTAGGGTGCATATATAATTAATAAAATGAATAATATAATTAATAAAGCCTATGGCAAGGTAGGCAGCGGGACTCTAGTAATATGCCATATGCTTATTTAAGACAGAGTGGCAGAACTCAGCGCCGCCTAACATTTAATAGGACAATCAATAATTCATCTTTTAACATAAAAAACCGTATTTCTAATTTTTACTAAGATGAAAAATCATAATTCAGATCATCACTCAATAAAACGACGACTGTGGATTCAATTCCTATTTAGAACAATAAATTATTTTCATTTTCTCTAAAATTGGAAAGTGCATGGAGAACGAAGTATGTTACCTCTAAGTTCCCTTTCCCTACCTAAAAATCCAAGTTTAATTGAATTCAAAACGCAAATCTCGCAAAAACCTCTAAACTCACATTAATTGATCAGTGTCAATAATGACATGTTTATGTGTTTGGTGTATGACACAAAAAGCGAGTTATCAATTTTTGATATTAGAGACGCCGTCCGTAGCGTCCGGCGCCTGCGGCCGTGTACCCTCGAAAAACTTATATGAGGCTAGCTATGAAATGCAGTCGGATGCTTTTATAGACTAGTTTAAATATTTAGATGAAACTTTTACTTTGGTTAATGTAAAGAGAATATTCTTTTACGATTTAGTAATTGAGGCCGTTGTAGCGCAGTTGCACAGCATTTGCATTGTAAACGAGATTCTGCGTTTGACTCTTACTCGGAAAAATTACATTGTCTCGCTCTGGTAACAGATAAAGTTGAGTTTTGTCATTGAATATGCAATGTCTCGAAAAAAAAGGAAGTTATAATAATACATTCTCCTGAGTGTGAATCGAACCTACAACTGGCGCGTTTACAGAAGACTATTAGGGTTAGATGATGTGACGGAATGTATTAACACTAGACTCCTTCTAAGAGATATATACAGCGTGAAGTTAAAAACAAATTATAATAAAATAAAAAGATTTTGTAATAAAAATATTTAAACTTTTTATACTGATAACATACAGAATATTTTTTCAAGTGAAAAGCCTTCATCTAAATTTTTCTATACCCTGCAGACATTTTGGCAAAAGGAATAACTAAGTTTGGCGTTTTAACAAAAAGTCGAATATGATTCAAGCAGTCACATAGCTGACTTTGTATGCTTAATATTTGATGCCTTCGGTGGAACTCATCTAATATATCTACTAATATTATTTGAAATAACAGTTTGTCCATCCATACATTTGTTGTAATATTTTATTTTATTTCTCTTCAATATTTTGCTGAGAATTAGATACGCCTATACTATTATCGAATTCTATTTGAAATAAAAAATTCAAATAAGACTATTGAAATTCAACGCTATAATGGTCTATCCAGAAACTGAACCACAACATTTCAAGATGATCTACACCAGCGGCGTTTAGTTACGCTTATACTATTCTTTTCATTTTTGAAGTGAAAATGGTAGAACTTAGTATATGCAATTTCATTCTTATTTCATTTGGTAGCGAAATTAAGCGCTGCATCTATCAATCTCCTTTTCTAAGTAAGAATAGAACTCGCAACCATCGCGCTCATACAAACATTACTCTCAAGACCAATTATTATCTTAAAATTAAATTAAATCAAAATTAAATCAGCTTCACGCTGTATCCCGCACACAGCAGAGTAGGCAGAGGGAACCTAGTGTTAAGACACTCTGTTCTCCACTTTCTGCCGAATTCTGGAGGCATTGCGTGTTGAGTGGCAGAACTCAACGCCGCGCTCAACCTCGACACCAGAGCGAAGAAATGGAAATATACATTTAAGTAAATATTTCATCTTCTCGAATGGGGATCGAACCCACAACCAGTCGGTTTTACAGTCAAACCTCGTGCCGCTGCGCCACGACTAGCCTCTTTATCTTAAAATAAGTAATTTATTTAAAGAATTTATACAAGCGGAGTAGGGTATAATCGTTTGTTGTCAAAATATCGCGTCGGTGTTTTGCTTCGGCGGCCACTGTCGGGATATTTTTCCGTTTATTATGCTCTTAATGTGACAGACTGAATGCATTGTGGTTTATTTATGTCCTTTCTATTGGGGGCACAGAACATGTTTATTGTAGACATGGTTTAAGTTACTGGAATGAGAAAGTTAATATTTAATTTTTCATGCTGTATTAGAGTATAAGTATTGGGAATAACCTAAGCAAGCAAAAAATAAATAAAAGCAAAAAAAAAATATTTAATTTATTGTTTTCTTACAATACTCTCTTACTCTCCATATGGAACTTATATTGAGGATCCATATGGATAGTGATATAATGTCAACTGCTTCAGCTCGGCGTTGAGTTCGAACACTTTAAACGTAATGTCTCAAACATTACAAGGAAAATAGAACGGAGTGTTTTAACAGGTACCCTCTTTCTACCCTACAATGCGGGGAAACGCGTGAAGCTGCTAAAGACTATTCACACTTAAGCCCTTGGTATAAAACCAAGTAAATGGTACATTGCTCCATAGGTACAATATTTATATTTTTGAAATAAATGATTTTTTTTATATTGAAATTAATTATTATGAAAACACATACATATATATTTTATTTTTAAATGCGGAATCCTTAGTTTCTATTCACTTTTTACTATTAATAAACAGAACACATTTCTATCTATACGTTTCTGAAAGCTTCACGCTGTATATGTAGGGAGTCCCTCTCCCTACCTGGGGACATCCCCACTTTCCGCCGTATTCTTCATTTTGCCTCGCCTCGTCTGCCTCGTTATCAGAGTGACTTATTTCTTCGAGTGGGAATCGAACCCACAACCTGTCGCATTTACAGCCGCACCCTAGTACCCTTGTGCCACGACTGGTTTCAATTCACCGAAATTCATTCGAAAGTCTAATAACTATCTTTAGATTATACAAAGCAGATTCACGTTTTTTCCCGCATAATAGTGACGGCAGAAGGAATTTAGTGTTAAGACATTTCGTTCCTCGCTTTCCGCGTTCCTTTCTTGTAAGGAACAAGTTGTGATGGGTCTACTTATATATAAATTCCATCAAATACATAAATAAAATATGCGCTAATTTAAATGTTAAATGATGCGTCGTATCTACCTACACTCGTGCCTGGAGTCAAAGCGCGTCGTTGAGTTCCGCACCTCAACACTCAATGTTTCAACAATTCGGCTGAAAGTGGGAAACAGAAGTTTTCCCAGGTTCTCTCTGTGCAGGATACAGTGTGAAGTAATGAAATGAAAAATGTGAAATTGGGATAAACACAGTTGTATTAAATATTATGTATTTCTGTCTTGAATATAAATCTAGTGGTTGGTCATGTAGTCGAACATTGCAGCAAAAAACAGTGAAACTTATATGAAAATTTATACCCGTGAGTTTATATATGTAGCAGTATACCATTTTTACATTCATATATAGCGGCAATGACGAAATATTTTTACTGTGACTATTTACACTCTGTATCCCGCTCAGAACAGGGTAGGCAGAGGGAACCTACTGGTAAGACTCTCCGTTCCTTAGTTTCTGCCAAATTCAGGAGGTCAACCGCGTATTGCCTCGACACCAGAGCGAAGAAATGAAAATGTACATTTAAATAAATATTTAATTTCAACGAGTGGGTATCGAACCCACAACCAGTCGTATTTACAGTCACACATTTGTGCCCCTGCGCCACGATTGGCCTCAATCATCCTATCTTTAATGTATTGATGTAGAAAATGTATATAACTATGCTATTTACCACACTTTACTATTTGTTTTGACTTCATTAACTTAAATTTCATGGCAAAATAGGTTTTTTTAGGTTATTTTTTCCCCGCACAGCAGGAAAGGCAGATGGAACCTAGTATTAAGAATTATTCGTTTCCCCAAGTAGGAATCAAACTCACAACCGTCGCGGTCACAATCAGACGCTGCGCTGCGGCGAGATCTAACGAAAAAAAAAAAATTATGAAAATAAGAAATATTTTATTATAAATTCTAATACCCTATAAAGATTACATCTAAATTAATATACTTATATAAAGCATATCTGAACTATATAGAAAATTTCTTAACAATCTTATCACAGACAAATCTATGTATTATCAAAAATATATATCATAATCATATCTCAGATATTTGATACAAGAAGATATAATTTAAACTATTTATATGCCCTTAGTCTGGATCTTTAAACTTAAATTTTTTATTAGACCAAAACATCCTACGGCCGTTGATTTTATGATAAGTTAATACAAATATGAAAGATAAACGATACGATACAAGATATGACAAAATTTTATCCCTTTGTCTACACCGAGATATTCAACTCAAAAATAACGTGAAGCGAAAAAGCTGTACCAAAAATAAATTATTTATCTTCAAAAAAAAAACCATTCACTCTTTCGAAATCACCAATCATAATCGACATTTCTTTATCAATGCCTCACTCGGGAATCGAATGTTGATCCTTTTTGTATGGAACAATTAGCTTTTGTTTATTGTACTGTATTTGTTTATTAGTCGGACGTTGCGCAAAAACGCTATTTTATTGGATTTAGTTTTCGATTTATTTTGGTATGTACGGTTAATGTTCTGGACAATGGATGGGTCTCTTTAATATACCAATATCGGTACTTTAAGTAAATGTAATGTTTAGTCTTGTATCAATCGATTTTAAGTAATATTTTTTGTTTGGACCGATCTGATTTATTTAACAAGAAGCGGTTATGGTTAAGTTAGACATGCTCACAGGCAGATCGCTGTTATTGCGAACATCAAAAGAAAACTATAATGTTTTGCGTTTCTTTTATATAATAACTGGGCACAAAAGGTTTTTTTTCACTGATAGTGGAGAGTGGAGAGTGTCTTTAGTATATTTTTAATCATAAGCAGAAGAATAAATGTAAAATATCTATTTGATCATTTCACCGCGCTGATAAGACAAGGCGCGGCGTTGTATTCCGTTAATTAACATGAACTCGCACATTGTCGAATTCAGGTGAAAATGAAAAGACGAAGTGTCTTGATATGATGTTTTAGCTTTTAGATAAGATGTTTTAGCTATAGCGTGAAGCTGCCTTTTTTAAAAGTTAATATTTTCATATATATAACAAGATTAATGTTACTATAACCCAAAAGCAAATCTTAAGATATCGATACGTTGAATAAGTTTATATAAAAAAAAACAGAGTAAAGGGACTGCACGCTGTTCGTCTTACAATGGTCGCTTCGACCTTTGCCACGAAACGATATCGTATCGCATCATCTCAGCTACCGATCCGACCTATTGACCCTTAGGGTGTGTGAATTGCAAAAACTACGTAGACTGTCTTATTAATATCTTGTAGAATCAACCAAAAAAATATAACCTTTAAATCTATTCTTCTGCACTTATATTATAAAGTTGAAGAACTTGTTCGGTTGAACACTTAGAACTCAGGAACTGCTGGAATACCAAATTTCTATATAAAACCAAAAAAATAAATGCGAAATGGAGAAAAAATGCAAAGATTTTTTTAATAGCACCTTACTTTGCACGTATTACTTTGTGAGTGACTGACAGACAATGCACAGACGAAACTACTGGAATTGGAAAGTAGATTTTTTTAAATAGATAGGTTAAGGAGTACAGAGGATTTTTCGAAATTTGAAAAATTGACGCCGAATTCTTAGTTGTAAAAGCCGTTCTTACGGGAACTGGAAAAAGTAAGACTTTCTATTTGACTTATATAATTTAGTGTAGGTAAATACTTATATAATTTAATAATCTTAAAGTTAAATATATAATTTAGTATAGGTACCAACCCATAGTTGATGCAAATCCATAAAAATTTAAAAGCAAAACATTTAAGTACAAGTGCACAAGCTCTCCGAAGCATTAAGTGTTTTATGTCTATTTTCTTTCTGTCCTACATTTATTTAAAAGTTTATAGTCTCCCTACAAACAGCTTCTGTTATTTGGATGTAAAACCATTGTGTCCTGTGAACAAGTATTCCCGTATTCATAAATAACTGATTCCGTCACCTCGTTTATCATGTTTGTTGTATATTGAGTACATTACTCATTTTCATTTTTGGATCTTTAGGTTCAGTGGTTTGCCTAATAATACTTATAGGCAATCAGCTTAACGTTTTCCCCTCAAATAACACGGTATTTAGAAGGAACTTAGTGTTTAAACACTCCGCTTTCTGCACAGCAGCGATTAACTGTAAACGCGACGGTTGTGGGTTACATTTCCTCTCGGGGTACCTAAATTATTCTCTGGCAACAAAGCAAAACGCAAAGTTGAATTCCGCCATTCAAAATTGGGCTGAAAATCGGGAACAGAATGCAATTAACACGAGATTCTCTCTCTCTACCCTGCTATATCCGGGATACAGTGCAAAACTCAAAAAAAAAAAAATACATCACTAATCGAAATTCCTGTCCATACAACAATGTATCGATTTTAAAATATAACATCTTAATGAGACACTATATTGTAACAACCTGGCAAAAATATAATGCTAAGATGTCCTGAAAAACTGTCGATCGTCGATATAAATCACGCTTTGACGGCTCTTATGATACATCGCCTCGTGCTTTAATAGCGATACAATTCACCTGTCGTATAATTTTTAATTGGTTTTTCAAAACTTTGAAGTATATATATCGGGAATCTATTATAAATTCATATTTTGAAGCCATTATTATACTGTAAGCGCGACAGTTTTGAGTTTGACTCCCGTTTGGCAGAATGCATTTAATTAATATCTTCGGTATGGTAACAAAACTGAATGTTTCACTACTCAACATGCAAATCTCGAAATATGGGCAGTGCGAAAGGAATATCCTAACACTAGATTCTCTCCGCATACCCTGCTATACGTAAAACAAAACTTAGTCAATTGTTAAAATGGAAATGAAAAAGGACATATTTTCTACCACAAAGAATTAACTAAAAATCTTTATTTCTTATACTAATTAAACTTTCAACTATCAAGTATTATAATTATAATTCTTAATTAAATATCACTTATTAGTCTATACAATTTAAATTGCAGAATAAAGTGTTTAATTTATTCTAGACGATGTCAATATAAATGAAAACAATTCGAAAAACGATATTAAATTTCTTTTATTATTATTAACAAGAACTGAAACAACACAACCCGATATTGTTTCATTTATTCATGTAGATGATTAAGTAACAAAATATCATATTTACATTATAAATTCACGTCATCTTTAACGTCCAAACGTTCCCCCTTCATTGAGCGGACGGTGTTTTTGCACACAAACAAACACACAAATCATGATTATCGTTCGATGTGACAAATGATTGATCACTAGCGACTACCATTATATTGGACAAAGGTAAATAACTAATGTGCTATAGAAACCACGCTCTTAAAGCAACGGAAAAGACCTTCAAAACTCATATAAAATCATATAAACAAAAAGATTTGAAATATGAATAAGTTCTTAAAGAATGAAATAAGCAACGAAAAACTGTACCGATTTTGATGTTAATAGCTCTAAATGAATAGCCGATGTTGCGATAACACTTGATTCATACGTAACTTGTATAAGGTGGGTAGATATAAGAAAAATCGTACATTTTTGTGTGGGTATTTTCGGATTGTAATTCATGAAATGTACATCAAATTGCGTTTGGCAAATCAGTATTGAATATTTTTAATAACAACAGACAAAGATTTTTTTTAAATTGAGCCACTTAGAAAATTCAATTTGATTTTATCATCTAAAAAAATATAAACCTTGTAAGGAAGAACGACAGGTTTCGGATCTAACTAATCTCTTTACATAATAAAAGACATAATAAGAGCATTTTAAATATGGTCAGGGAGAAAGAGGAGCTCGGTGGTGAGTGTTAATGATTTTTTTAAGGCTCCCCTCAAGCCTACACTTGGCTCGCAAGCTAAGCTCTGCTTCTGGCTCTGCCTTCATCCATGTAGATGTTTTCTTATATTAATAAAATCAGATTTTCTTTTTATTATTTAGAAATGAAAAACAATAACTGCTTAACTAAGTATATTTTTTTATAATTAACTTCCCATATCGTCTAAGTATATATGTAACCTTTCTAGAAGAAATTGATTTTTTGATTTTTAATGACAACTTGGTGTTAAGACACTACGTTCTCTTTGACACACTTTCGTTTCCCACTTCTATCCAATAAAGAAACAGATATTTTCTATAAACGTGCTAATTTTTTATAAGGTCGTGCATGTTTCATTCTTTTTAAGAAACAGATATTTTCATATCCTTAATTAAGTTATTTTCACTTTCCTTTATCTGTGAAAGATTGAGCTACACCAAGCCCGATGTTAAGTGTTGATATTTCTATTTTATAGAGTTATAGTCTTGCAGTCTTTAACTCTACAAAATAGGAATTATTTTAAGACTTGTCACCCGCAAATTTGTTGGCGTGGACTTTAAGATGTAATTCACGCATTCACACCGAAGCTCGTCTTGCATTGTTTTTTATTTAGTAAAATTTGTATTTATATACAACAATATTTTTAAAAAAGTATGTAGCGTTTTAAAGATTCTATTACAATAATTTCATGCAAAAAGCTAATCTATTGCAATAAACCAATAAGAGACCTAAGTTGATACTTGAAAAATATGCTTATATTGTAAAGCCAAACATTCTTAGTCCATCATTGATTGATTTATACAAACATACATATATATCTACTAAACTATAGTTAGGTACAGACAGTGACAGGACAGACTCCGTGTTATCTGCCAACTTGTGTGGTCCTTACGGAGAGCCACAAAAACCTATCGATTCGCTTTTTGCTGACGACCAATAACGAAAATACCGACCTAAATACAACATTCTATACAAAATCAACCTTATATCAATATAATATACGGAATTTCATCAGAGACAAAACTTTAAACTTGTCAATTGATTTAAAAAAAAATTATATAATTGCTATAGGAACTGTCAATTTGGAATGATTTCGTCGCAACGACTAATTCAGAAGGCAAGGATATCGTGACTAATGGCTATATATACATTTTATATCAAGAATGTAAGGTCTTCACTAAAAAAGACCTCCCTGCTCGTTATATATGACTATTCATTGGATATTGTTTCATCAATTGTAGCTTAATAATATATACTTGAGCGGTAAGCTTTTAAAGTAACGTGCCTCAAAGGAAGGAGGCGTCGCAGCGTGAGATGGTAATGTATAAAAAATTAACAATCACCGTACATATGGGGAATTGATAAAATATCGATGGAAAAAGTGTGTTGGGTAAAACGCCAGAGAGATTATAAATATCAGGTGTTCTGTTTAAATTTAATTATAAATTTATTTTTAATGTACTGTAATAAGCTATTTAAGTTTTGAGAAATGTCAATGGTACTAGAGTAAGTAAAGTCACCTAAAAAGCAAAGCTTACGTAGACTAGCTAAAAAGTGAAAAAATGCAATTGTTAATAATACGTGCAGTTAATATAATTGAGTTACGATATTTAATGTTTTAAGGGCAACAATGAGAAACGCGGCGTTGAGTTCCACCATTCGACAGCGCTTTAATGCTAGATTTAGTCTGCCTCCCTTGCTATATGCAAGCAAATTATGAAGCTAAAAAAATCTATAATTCTTCAAGGAACTCCAAAATTTCCACATATTCGTTCAACTTATTAAATCACAGCTTTCTCTAATGAGAGCAACCGGGGTGAACGCAGCAGGTCGGAAGATATGTCTACACGATTACATACATACATATGTATTATATGCACGTTGAATCGTAAAAAGAAAATAATTATAATTTTGAACGAATTCAATTTAAAGTATCTATGTTTAGAATGTTTTTTAAAATATATTTTTGTTACATATATCTTACTAACAATCTAAAGCAAAAAAAACGATGATATTATAAGTTACAGCACTCAGCACTGCGCGCTAAGTTGCGGAGCTCAACGCCGCGTTTTACCGTTCCAGAGATGAGAAATAAAAAGAATTTATTCAGGGCATCAATCTCACAATCATAGCGTTTATATTGAAAAACATTGTCCCACTGCGTCACGATGGCTTCATCATATGACAATTTGTAATCATGCATTTTTTTACTACTACTAATAGAAGAATGCAAGTGTATTGGTCACTACTATATTCTATTTCCGAAGGAATTTCAAGATATTATATAATAATTACACATAAAATTTCAACTTTCTCTGTTCAGCAGTTTCGTCCGTGCTTCGTCTATCAGTCAGTCAGTAACGGAACAGCTTATATATGTCGATTAATTTTTGTTATTAGCTTCAAACTGTATCCTTATATAATCTAATTATATATATAATATAATACTCCATTCTCATTAGGATACTTTCGTTCACCACTTTCCTCCGAACTCTTAAGACACTGCGTGTCGATTGGAGGAAGTTAACGCCGCGCTTTGTCTCGTTACCATAGCTAGGAAATGAAAATATTAAATATTTCACTCCCCCGTGCGAAAATCGAACCTCGATCCGTCGCGTTTTCAGAGAACATCATGTTAATTACTTTTAATTTTTTTTCCTTATTCCTGTCAGGACTCCAGACTAATAAATTAGCACTCCTTCCCCCACTTTGCCCCCCACTTTAGCTTTTATTACTTGTACGCATAGGTATTTCAAAAAGCTTCATAATAAAAGCTCAACATAATGTTTAGAAGTAAATAATTTTGAAGTACCCTTTTAAATCAGTGAAAATATTCGATAAAATTAGTTATCCATACACGTACGGCTATAATCGTGTTCCCTTGTTTAACACGCCTTATTCTATATAAAAAACCTAACAATGGTGAAATGTAACGAAAATGTTTAAAATTTTGTTTGACAAAATATAAAATGTTATATAAAACGTTAACACGATGCGTTCGAAATTTCGATTCGTTTTAGTGTGAATCTAATTAGATCTGTGTAAAGAAAGTTTTGGAATACTGATTTGGTGATTATTTTAAAGTCAATT
>JAATLQ010012495.1:7568-27232 GCA_013421005.1 Heliconius erato x Heliconius himera | reverse complement strand
CCATACACGTACGGCTATAATCGTGTTCCCTTGTTTAACACGCCTTATTCTATATAAAAAACCTAACAATGGTGAAATGTAACGAAAATGTTTAAAATTTTGTTTGACAAAATATAAAATGTTATATAAAACGTTAACACGATGCGTTCGAAATTTCGATTCGTTTTAGTGTGAATCTAATTAGATCTGTGTAAAGAAAGTTTTGGAATACTGATTTGGTGATTATTTTAAAGTCAATTTTTGTTTGTTTTAGTTATTTACTTTATTTAGAGGCCAGTCGTGGCGCAGCGGCACAAAGTGTTACTGTAAAATCGACTGGTTGTGGGTTCGATCCCCAGTCGAGGAAATGAAATAATATTTTAATGATTTAATGATTAATATTTATTTACATTTATTTTCATTTCTCGGCGCTGGTGTCGAGGTAAAGCGCGGTGTTGAGTTCCGCCACTCAACACGCAACGCCTCCAGAACTCGGCGAAAAGTGGGGAACGGAGTGTCTTAACACTAAGTTCCCTCTGCCTACCCTGCTGTGTGCATACAACTTTGATTGGGTGGATTTTAAGAGAATTTAATTGGAAAGTCACGGTTTTGTTTCTTTTCCGTAATAATTTTGAAAAATGATGTCTTAGTGCTTCTCTACACTCTCTCGACTGATTTTACGTACGAGCTAAATATCATATTTCTAAGTATACCTGTGCACCGTTGTATGTCAGTTCTTTAGTAATGGAAGAGTTTTTTAATATTATTTTTTTTAAATGTTTTTTGTATGATATAAGTACCTACAAAAATTTACAAATTTATCGTCTCTTGATATAAAAAGCGGCAAGAAGCTTGTTTTGATTTACGCGTTTCCTACTATAGAAAGATCGAACAATCAATCGAGGCGAAGAGAAGCAAATGTTCAGCGGTGGAACTCAACGCCCTATACTTTGTTACCTCATACATACATAACTACAACATACATAACTCAATTGAGAATCGAACATCCATCGTTCTTTCAGTCAAACGTTGTGCCGCTGCGCCTCGACGGCCTTCTTTTAAAATGTCTTCAATAATACTAATTCTTTTCAGATATTTAGTTCGCAAAAACGCAAGATTTTATATCAAAATGCTATTAACAAGTTAAGAGCATTCCGCGGCACAACGCGAGTGTTACAAAAAGTATCTAAAGCGATCCTTAACATGACGAAACCTGTGATTTCTTTAAAATTTTATTTCTTACTTGCACGTATAATGTGGTGTGGTGATGTTTGTATTATTGTAGATTGGTATAGTGTATAGTGTTCTTCAGATAAGCGGGTTCAGCCAATAATTGGCTTTAGTTTATATAATATTAATATTTACTACGATACCGTAAAAGTGATGGTTAGTTGTCTGCAATGTCAGTGTAATGTCATTATTATTACTGAATTATCATTACTATGTATAATATTTATAAGACATTATCACGTTAAAAAAGTATAGATATACGAGGCCACAGTAGCGCTATAGGACGGCATCTGAATGTAAGCGCAATTGTAATAGATTCGATATCCATCAGAAGGAATGATTTATTTTTATTTTCTCGTCCATACTAGATATAACAAATTTCATTTTTCAACACGGAATGCTTGAATTTTAGTTGGAAAGTGAAAAATGGAATATCTAGACACTTAGGTTAGGTTTACTCTACTTACTCATGTTATGGTCAAATGGTAAGTTATGCGCCAAATTCTTATTAAAAAAAAACTGTTGAGTTCAATTCATCATATAATGTTCCAAAATTGAGCAGACACTAGGAAATCCAAAAAATATTTCTCGACTAAATGAGTTGCTTTTACTTTTATATCAAAATCTTAATATACTTCATTTTTTGTCTAAGGTTCAAATACTTTAAATAACTATATTAACAAATTTATTTAATATAAACACAAAACGACTTAATATAAATAATAATAAATATATAACTACTAAATAAGCTAGCACAATAAACACAAACAAAAAAGCAAATGTACAGAACACTCACAACACTAACTACAACTCGTGCCCAACTTTTTATTCCTTTCCTTTTTTAGTCACAACCCTAAAGCTGCAATCTATTTACTCTAACAATCCATTAGATCCAACGATCGAGGTGTTGAGTGAATGAAGAGATCATTTTGATAATTCCACACTTCCCGCCAATCGTATTGACAGTGTATGATTAATCTCATACATTTGTACTCGAGTGTGCTGCAATTACAGTAATTATGTGTAAACTTGATGGTAATAGATTTGATTTTGAGTTATTATTTTATACTATGAGGCCAGTCGTGGCGTACGAGGCAAGTGTGACTGTAAATCGACTGGTTGTGGGTTCGATCCCCACTCGAGGAAATGAAATTTACTTAAATTTATATTTCCATTTCTTCGCTCTGGTGTCGAGGCAAAGCGCGGCGTTGAGTTCTGCCACTCAACACGCAATGCCTCCAGAATTCGGCAGAAAGTGGGGAACGGAGTGTCTTAACACTAGATTCCCCCTGCCTACCCTGCAGTGTGCGAGATACAGTGTGAAATTGATTTATTTTATATTAGTATTTGCCCGCAGTTTTGTTTGCTATTTTTGTTTTGTATGACACACGATTAAATGGCCGTGGTAACTCTGAATGCAGATAATTTAGCCCATAGTTTTTCTCGATAAATGGACTATCTGAATTTTTCTATTCGGAACAGTAGTTTCTGAGATTAGAGTATACAACAAAACAAACTTATCAGCTTTATAATATAAGTATAGATATAGATAGTATATATATTTATGAGGCTGTACTCTATGACTACTGCTACAAAAAAATGCATTTTTTTCTGGTACATGCCAAATTCCTATTCTTAGATGTCAAATTCGTAATTTTTAACTTCAAATGTAATCTATTGATTCAAATATTTTTTTACCCTTTCAAGGGTCTGGAAAAAGACTTTAAGTAAAAAAAAAAACTATATAAATATACTTAACACTTGTAAATAAAACTAAAATCAACAATAAAGAAAGGTGTAGCGGGACCTACGTCTCTTGTAAACCAACTGATATAATTTTTATCGACAAAAATGTCAAAAATTGTGTAACATCACAAAATTTAAGCCCTAAAATCATTTTAACGACCGGAATCCATTTTCCAAATGTACCAAACATTAGGGAAAAAAGGTGACACTTGTAAAAATGTCAATCCCTAATAGATATAATAAAACATTTGAATTGTAAATTGAAGATATTAAACCGATTAACATATTAATTGTTGGTTAAAAGACTAGAGTCTATTAAGTGTGAGATAGATGGGACCGCCACGCCCTTATAATCAGATGATGGTTTTATGCAAGAGAGAAGCTACAGTGTTTTTTGTTGTTTTTTTAACTATAACTATAATTTTTTTTATGATTTTATATAGATATTTCTTATAATAAAATTTACGACTTTTAAGTTATAACATAAAAGAGTTCAGTATTTACTACATTTAATTTGCCAATGTAATTATAATAATTTATATAAATTTAACTTGGGTAAAAAAATCGAGAGTTCTACCACTCTATATGCAATATCTTGAAAATGAAACGGAAAGTATGGAACGGCGTGACTTAACACTAGATTCCGTTATTATTTCAGGGTATTCTTTAAAAAAAAATATATCTTTCAATAACTAATAATTTAGTTGGTTTAAGAGTTTCAACAAAAGCTAAAATCATATTATAATCAAATATATTTCAATATATTTGTGATTCTACATAAAGCTGTCCTCATCACCCACATCTAAAAGTCGGTAGGCAAAATAGAACAAGTGTGAGTTAATGGTCACAGAACACTATTATAGAGTAGCGTTTTAACGTCATTATGTATGAGGAAGTTGAAATACATAGAGAATATAATTGAATAGATTTAATATTAAATTATAAAATTAATTAAAGACAAAATAGCCGGGTTTCTTTGTAAACGTGATGATTGTAGGTTAGATTCCCTCTGGAGGTGATGCATTATTTCTGTTTCTCCGCTCTGGTGAAAGATCAAGTGCACATTGCGGAATATGTCTAGAAATGGGTCAAAATAAAGCAAGAAGTACGGTGGGTTATTTTTGTTTACCATGACATACGCCGTATGTGGGAGATAGGATGAAGTAAGAAAATTGTTCGAATATTGAAAATCAATATTGCACTTTAATTAATCATTAAGAAAGCCTTAGTACCTAGTGCTTTTTATTTTATTTCCGTAAATAATGGAAAAGACGGAGGGAACCTAGCAAAAACACTTCGTTCTCTATGTATCGTCCACTTTTCGCAGGACTCAAAATATAGCTTTATCTTGTCATACCAGCCAAGAAATAAAAAATAACTCATTCTTCGGAGTGGGTATCATATCCATAACACTTACGTTTAAAGTCTTGTGCCTGATTTTATGCCAAATATAATTTTGACGGTGAACTTGCAACTATCGCGTACACTAGATCCATACCCTTCTGATAAATATTTTTGTTAATTAAATGAAATTGTTTATATAACGACCACCACTTGTAGCTAAGTAGCGTCACATACCAATAATACAGCTCATCTGGACGTGACTAAAATGATGAAACTATGCAAAAATACATTAGTCACTGTAATCAAGGACAATGCAACAATAGCGTTTCATAGAGCGATGCTAATCATATAAGATATTTGACGTAATTATTTTATGATGTAGGTTGTAATAAAAAGTTATTGAGGATGATTAGTGTTAATATTATAAAAATATTTCTGGCTTGGTTGGTGGCTGAGCGCGGCGTTGAGTTACGCCATCTTACCGCTCAATTTGGCTACACCTCTATAAGCAACAGAATAAAATATGAAGAAATAACTCTCCATTAGAATTGAAACTACTTTAGGCGATTTTATTGTAAATAATATTATATACATTTTCGTTTTTTTTTAGCTTCGCAGTGTATTTTGCATATCGCAACAAGTGGTAAGGTAAACTCTGTTACCGTTAATACACTTTCGTTCCCCATTTTCCGCCGAACTGAGGCATTGCGTGTTGAGCGGCTGAGCTTAACGCCGCGCTCTACCATATCGAAATAAGACATTAAATACGTCACTTCCTCGAGTGGGAATGGAACACACAACCTGTAACGTTTACAGTTGCACGTTGGTACCCTTGTACCTAGACTGACCTCACTTTAACTGGATACACTTATTTTTTTTATAATAATAATAAATTATTTTTTCCTGCCTGTCATATTTTAGACGAAAAACGTAATAATTTTCACAACATTCTCTGCATTCACGCTCTATTTTATGTCTTTTTTATAAAATGGAACCAAATTATTCTATGTGTGTTATTTAATTCCGCAAAAGCGATTAAACTGATTATGTTAAGTATGAAACAATAATAGTTCTACATAACGTAAAGAACATATTTTTATCCAGATTTATCACCTACAATTAAACTAATATTTGGATAATAAATAAAATTTACAAACAAAGTCAAAGGTAGAGACTAGTCTAGACATGCATATTATATACATATATTAACAGAATTTATGAATAAATAACAATTTTTTCTAATATATAAAACGATTATTTACCAGTCATAATTGTGTTGGCGGTTTGCACACGGTACATTTATATTTTATGCTAAAGAAAAATCAACTTTATTCCTATAATAATAGGGTTGCAAAATTGCATATTAGAAAAATGCTTTCTGCCATGCCCTTATATGGTGTCTATAAAATTGAGGTTGTATTTGATCTTGTTTATTATTACGTTACTAATATGTTATTTTTATAATATATTTATTCTTTATTTCTAGGTGTTAATATTATGAATAGATTTAAGTGATGTATCATATTTTCTATTAAATATCATACTAGGAACATAAAAGCGACTTCGCCTGATCGTATTATATAGAAAATCTTTACCTATATTATAAAAATTATTACTGTAGAGATTCATTTAAAACCTAAAAAAGTGAAACGACCATACATCGTTATTGAAGTTAAAGTTACAGCTTCACGCTTATTCCCGCATAATACAATAAGCAGAGGAAACCTAGTATTAGGGCACCCAGTACCCCTTTTTCCGATCAATTTTATAGCACGAGTGGAATATAGTTTTACGTTAAAATGAACATTGCTAATAATAGAAAAAAAAGTCAGACAAGTGCGAGTCGGACTAGCTCAGATTAATTTCAGGATTGTGGGTCAATGGAAAGTAGAACTTATAAAAGTTGATAAACTTAAGTTTGCGGGCATTTGTACATATTTTGTATGAAATGAACTACAATATAATTTTGATGTTTTCTGAAAAAAACTTATAAATTTGTAGTATTAGGATTTTTTTCTTTGTATTGTAAGTTTTTCTCGTCCATACCAAATTTCACAAGAAACTTGATAATTTTTTGTATGCTTGAACCATAAATCTCTATTTATTTTTTATATTAATTTCAGATTATATTAAACTAAACTGTTTTAACAAATGGACAGACGGACAACAAAGTGAAAGAGGTGCGTTTTTTGTTTTTGAGGTACAAAACTTTAAAAATAAAATTATGTATTTTTCTACGTTCTACATATTATTATATACATATCATTATAAAAATATATTAATTGTCTAAAAAAAATAAATGAGGCGTTTTGTGGTATCGCGTTTAAGTCTTTTCCATAAGGCATTTATTTAAATTACAAATTTTAGTAATAACCTCGACCGTATTAAGCTATTTGGTGCGTTAAATTGAAGACATTTTGTTTAAATAATTAATAAGTTAAGTTCCGCCTATCAACACGCTCGATAATTCAGCGGAAAGGGGAATTGTTCGATATATGTACATTAGAAAAAGCCGAATATATGTCAACACTGTTTTTTCTTCGGCTTCACGCTTTATACCGCACTTACGAAAAGAGAACCTGGGAACCTAATGTTAAGATATTTCATTTCCCATTACACTTATAATATTTCACCAATTTTAAAACCTACGTTTACACGTAGTACCGGTGTAATGCGTGTACGCACGTGTTCTTCTCCTACCTATCCATTTTTGAAATATCAGAGCTTCTCAATTTGCTATACTTATATTTGTTTTCACACTGTATCCCGCAAATAACAGAATAGGACTCTGCCTGACTGGATTCTACAGTGTATTAAACTCTGTTCAGATACTAACTTATTTTAATTTATAATAAAATTTAGTGAAAAAAAAATCTACTGGATTTAATTATAACTTTTTTAGAATACGTTCATTAGTGGCTTATTGATCTGTACGTTCATAACATAAAAAATTATATCCAGATATAATTAAGATTATTCAAATACTTATTTAGAAAACGTATAAAAATTTGAACATAGCGGGACTCGAACCCGCGCCTTCTGGAAACCGACCAGGCCGGTTTCCAGAAGGCGCGGGTTCGAGTTCGAGATTCCCACTTGGGGTAATCAATTGTTTTTATTTCCTCGCTTTGGTAATTACCGGTTTCTTAACTTAGCCTTATTTAAAATTAAAATTAAAATAAAAAAGCGACCCATACTGTGAAAAGCTCTAAAGAAAAATAAACCGGAAATATGTTTGATGTGGTAGTTGTACTCCATATTTGTACCAAACGTTACATACATATCTTAAATAAGGCATTCGTAATTATGTATTTAATAAATAAAAACTATCATTTTATAATAGGCTAAGATATTGGATATGTTATCGTTCTAGGACTCAAGAAAAAGTTGTAACTGTATGAAATATATCGTTTTATCTCGACTCGCTCGATGAGTGAGAAAAATTGCTCAGACTATATTTAAAGTAAATGAGGGGTACCAATAAGGAGATGTCAGTTAGCTTTGATAAAATGCAAAAACTTGCAATAAATGAATGTAAGAGCTTCGATTATATTTATAACGGAAAATGGTCTATACTTTTGCTTTGTATTGAGGCCAGTCTTGGCGCAGTGGCACGAGGTGTGGCTGTGAAACCGACTGGTTGTGGGTTCGATCCCCACTCGAGGAGATGAAATATTTACTTAAATTTATATTTCCATTTCTTCGCTCTGGTGTCGAGGTTAAGCGCGGCGTTGATTTCTGCCACTCAACAATCGCAATGCCTCCAGAATTCGGCAGAAAGTGGGGAACGGAGTGTCTTAACACAAAGTTCCCTCTGCCTACCCTGCTGTGTGCGGGATACAGCGTGAAGCTGATTTATTTTTGTATAACATTGAACGCTAAAATTAAATGGCCGTGACTGCGGAGTGACACACCGTCGGATTGTAAGCGACGTTTTTGGATTCAATTTGCGCGCTGAGGTAACAAGATAAAAGTTTCGCCAAACAACACGTAAGGTCGCGAAAATGTCTCGAAAATCTCGGGAGTGGAATGTCTTAACATAAGGTTCCTTTGCCCCTACCCTACTATAAACAGCGTGAAACCTAAAAAAGATCTCTCGTAAATTATTATCTGTCGGCTCAATTCGTATTGCTGTAAGTAAAATTAAATAAATAAAAAAAACTAGGCGCAGGGGCACAAAGTGTGATTGTAAAAGCGACAGTTGGCGACGGTTGAACGCTCAATGCTTCTAAAATTCTGCAGATAATGGGAAATTTAATACTAGGTTCCCTCTGCCTACCCTGCTGTGTGCGAAATACAGCATGAGACTGATTTATTTATTAATAAAAAAACGTTATTTTCAAGCATTGAAAACTGTATGAACTGTACAGTATTTGAATTTAAAATTGTAATTTGACTCCTTGGTTATTTAAATAAAAAATAATATTTTGCAAAGCCAAATATATAATATTTTACAATGTGAAGTAATATTTTTTATATTAATATCAATATTCGTGACAATGTTTCCACAGCTTCCGCTGGAGGTGGAAGGAAGTCACGTCACGGTGATTATCGGCCGCCAAATATCGCCTTTAAAAGTTCAATCACTTTGAATATAGTAGTGCGAATGTAATATTACTCACTTATATTAAAAAATACCGTTCTCGCAAGACAAAGCGTGACGTGACCAGGAAAATATAAAAAAGAAACTAATTAATTTATAATTTTTATTGCAATTGATGTAATCTAAGACATTTTTAAAGTAGTATTTCCTTTCAGAACTTAATAAATTATAAAGAACAGATCTTTCTTATAGTACCTACATAGTAAACAATATAAAAATAAACTAAAGATTTCTCCCATACTAATGTTAAATTACAATTCATACAATCTCGCCTCGATGACATAACGTATACGTGTTCGTGATCACAATTTGGCTATTTGTCGGGCGTGTGCTGAATACGGCGGCGTCACAAAGCTAGCTAGGAGCGAGCAAGTCTAGTGCATCCTGCAAAAGTACTAAAAAATCAAGGACGACTCCTAGGAAATTTTGATTTCCTGTCTATTCTTTTTGCTGAATGAAATATGTATGTACATTTTATAAGGAAATTTTAGGTATACTCCGAATTTATACCAACTAAACTAAACTTTTTCTAACTAATTAATAATATATTTTTTTTAATACTTCATCAGCAGGAAAGTTCAAATTCTATCGTTACTTTCTATCTTTACTTCACTTTTACAAATTGAGGGCTTTTACAAATTAAAGTCTTTCTTTAACCAATTTAAGTCTATTAAAAACTACCATAAACATAATTTATCGAACCTACACTATTCTTACTAAAACACCAGGCGCCAGGAGATGCATAGAATATAGATATGCAATAAAGATGCATCATGCACTTTGGTCAATTAGATCGTACGTGACGACGACGGCACGGGGACGTGACGTGAAATTTTATGGTATTTTTGTTAACTATCGAGGAAGTTGGGTGTCATTGTATTTAAACTGCAAGGTGCAGTACATTTTAAATGTAAGTTGAAAATAATATAAAATTAAAATATATTTACAGTTTGACTAAATAAAAAAAAATAAGTATTATATTTAAAATAAATAGAAAATAGGATTTTTTTCTCCCATTACTAATATCCAGGAGATACGTAAACACCAATCATATTAAGCTGTAAATTATTTATTACCTTACTTACAGACATTACTCTTTTCACCACTTACCGCTTTTGCTATAATTTTACAGCAAGGAAGCCATATATTGCACTTTGACTACCTATAGACGTGAATGAATTAATTATTTCATTTTCCCACCCTGATAGATAAAATGCGGCGTTAAGCTCCACCGCTAAAATACAGTGTCGCTCATTCGGGCGGAAAGCAGAGGACGGAGAGTGTAGAACGCTTTCCCTGCATATCATAAGCAAAAATACACATTGTAATCATATTGAACATAAAAAAAATATTCTACAACATATTATTTCACACATTTACAACAAAACAAATGTTTCTCCTCCCTGTATATCTTCTATATATGTTCTATACAAGAACAGAATATAAAATGATCGAAAACGATTGCTAGATATTAAATGCACTGCACCTTAAAATGTAGCTTGGTATTACTTTTTGTCATCTTAGATTGGCGGATTAGATATACAGAGTAATATAGGTCCTTTAAATAACCTTAACTTAAATTTTATAATTTCAATTTTATACGCTAAAAATCGGTATGTAGATCACTTGGCGAGTGTAAGGTAGCATTAAAACAATTCCTTGAATTTCTTAGGTAATCCTCTTTTCCTCCCCAAAAGGAACCTTAATACCATATATCAGCGTTTTACGCCGCGTCGTTTCGTCTGTATGTTTCTTGTCAGATACTCAGTAAAAGAAGATTTTTAAATTACTATTATAAAGATTTATCCAGATCGAGATATGAATCGTTAATTTAATAATTATTTTTAGATACAATAACGTATCAATAATTCATTTTATGATTTTGTATAAATTGTAATATTCAGCATTTGAAAACAGAATGTACGTGACATATGGCGATCGGACACGTCCGAGTCATTTCCGTTTAAATATTCGGTGGTTAGAAGGGTGACCATGTTTTGAAATTGAATGGGGACAACGTTTTAGATATAGTTAATTTTAGTTGATTATTTATATTATTAAGACTTTTAAATAATTCTTTGTGTGGAAAATTCGCTGAATTAATTATTTATTTATTTTTCTGAATTCCAGCTGAAGTATACAAAACTAAATATATATAAATCTAACAAATCTATCATAGATAGGGATAAAATACTGAATAACTGGCTATTAGTTAATAGATTGCATGAGATAGAGATGAATACGAGAACTAAGAGATTGAAAAGGACCTCTCTGTTCGAGATGAAGAAACAAAATTAACCTGGTAGAAACACACTTTCGTCACCTCGGTCTATTTATAATATATTATATTAATATATGTAAAAAAAAAAGATTAAATATATATATTTAAATACTCGCGGAACGTGAAAATAATAGCAATATCAGCATCCAGCATCTACATTGTGAAACCTATCAAGATATATTTTTAAAGAGTATTGGATAACATGGGCACTCTACAAAACTAACAACGTCGTTAAATCGTAATTCGTTATATGCTTTGCATTTAGATCCGAGTCAACGGCCGCTTTCGGGCGGAAGGCTCGTCTGCGCGGAAGTAGCCTGCGTGCATTTTATTTTGTCACATCATCATCTATTGGAAACACATTCGCAGGATACCGGTTCGTTGACATAGAGTTTGGGAATTGTCTAGCCTCTTAATGATGGACGTGTGGGGAATGGTGAAGACTGATTTGGTGCGCGGTGGTTGACTTCTTGTGTTGATGTACTTCCGGTACCTGTGGTTTGGCTTTCAATGTAATAATCACAGTTATTAGCAATTTGTTTTCGTCGTTGCGGCGGTTGTGGGTTCGATTCGTGCTCGAGAAAATAAACCATTTTCATTTCCTAGCTGTGGTCGCTCTCGCCGTGTCTGTAATTTGCAAGGAAAATGCAAAAAATATAAATAGTTACATGTTTATAGGTAAGTATTTATGTAAACAACTATTTGTTAATTTATTAATTGCACCTAACATAGAGAAGTCTTTGACTAGCATGGTCTAGTTAAACTAAGAATTAACATTAAATATTATCGGTTACGGCTTCACGGAAATTTTATTGAAGTAAATATAATCTTACTAAGAATCGGTCGCCCTAGAATTCACAAGCTACTTGCATACACACCGACATACATTTGTTTATATGTATACATATAATATAGAACTAAACGGACTGTCTGTTTATAATAATTGGAAATACTAAATATCTATATTGTCGCAGTGGCACAGCGTCTGTCTATATACGCGATGAGCGAGTTTGGATCCCCATTTAGAGGAGTTAATATATTTAAGTAATTTTATTTCCCCGCTAGTAAACAATGTGCGGGGTTGAGTTCTACATCAATATGTACAATAAATACAATTCAAAACGCAATGTGGCGCAGAGGCACAAGCCTGTGACTGTAAGCGCGACGGCTGTGGGTTCGATTCCCACTGTAGCAATAAAAACTGAATATCTTCATTTCTTCGCTCCGTTAACGAGGTAAAGGTAGGCTGCTTAAACACACAATACCCAAATAATTCGGCGAAAAGTGGTGAACGAGAATGTTTTAACACTATGTTCTCAGGTTTCTTCTGCCCTTGCTATGTGCGAGATACACCGAGAAACTAAACAAACATATCTCGAATTCGGAAAGCGGAGTGTTCTCGAGTGTTTCAACCATTTTTTTCTCTGGATACTCTGCTACATAAAAAGTAAAGCTAAATTAAATATATAGACAGTATATGAAAAATAACAGTAAAAATTACATTTTAGCAACTGGTGCAGCGTTCGTACATGTCTTGTCCCAATTCAATTTTTCAAACATTTTCTTCTTTAAGGAAATAAATGCACGACTTAATATCTTATAAGAAGAATCGCTGCAATTTCATGAATGTCAAAATCTTAAAATATTTTATGTTGAAAAAGATATATTTAAATCTGTGCAGATAGGTTTGAATTTTGTATAGGTCGATTTGTAATTATGCAATAAAATATATTTATATAGCATCACGCTGTATACCACACATGGCAGGATAGGCAAAGGGGACCTCGGAATTTAGTGTTAAGACACTTCGTTCCCATCAAAGCGTAAGTAGCGGAACTCGACGCCGTGATCTACCTTGTTACCAAGAGCTAAGTTATGCAAATATTAAATAATTCAAAGTGGAAATCGACCTCACAACCTGTCGCATTTACAGCCGGACGCTAGTGCGTCTGTGCAACGACAGGCCTGAGCAATAAAATATAAAAAATTGAATTTGGCCCACGTGTAATAATTTTTTAAAGCTGGTCTGAGAGAGTCAGGACTTGAATAGTGGAACTCTACACTCGGTTACTGGTAAACCACTCGAGTTTAGGCTCATATAGTATAGCTTGGTTCAAAAATGATTTTTTATTTGTGTTTTAATATATTTATTGAGGTCAGTCGTGGCGCAGCGGCACGAGGTGTGACTGTAAAACCGACTGGTTGTCGGCTCGATCCCCACTCGAGGAGATGAAATATTTACTTAAATTTATATTTCCATTTCTTCGCACTGGTCGCGGTGGTCGAGGTTAAGCGCGGCGTTGAGTTCTGCCACTCAACACGCAATGCCTCCAGAATTCGGCAGAAAGTGGGGAAAGGAGTGTCTTAACACTAGGTTCCCTCTGCCTATCCTGCTGTGTGCGGGATACAACGTGAAACTGTTTTTTTTGATATTTTTTTATTGACCTTACATATTTTACACTTATATCTGCACTGTAATTTGTATAAAAATGATCGTATAAAATTTTACGTAAGTAAAGTCACGTGTATAATTATATATACAAAACGTAAATCGTAATGATCCAGTGTATAAATCATTAGGTTTTACGACCCTCTAAATGAGTCTGTAGGATGCGCGGGCGCCGAACACGTTATTGATTTCCTTATAAATACAAGAACTAACTTTTGTTCCTTTTCACTTATTTAATATACACACCATGGTTCTTGGTTCAAATCTTTTCGGAGAGATATTTTTAATGTTATAATTTCGATGATTTAGTTAAGGAAAATATTAAAAGTTTCATTAAGTAAAAGATTTGATTATCAGCCTCATGCTATATCCCGCATATAGCAGGGTAAATCGTAAGGAAGCACGATAGAGGGATGTTATGTTTGCATTTCTATAGCTTATTTATGTCTATCTGTATTAATATAATTTTAAATTAAATAAATTATTTTTTTATTAATTATTTATAAGTAACAAGCGTATGGGAATTTCTACATAGCTCGGAAATCGGTTTTATTAGAGCACTTGGACGATTTTCGAGAGGCACAGGTCATTATAGACCCCACTATCACAATTAAATAATTATTTTATAAAGCTTTTGCTATCCAAGTCTTATTTAATTACTTATTGATATTATATTTCAAAAAAATATTTGCCAATTTGGATTATTAATGAAATAATATTATACGCCCTTCCTCATTTTATATTGAAATAATCAAGACAATATTCAAGACATTGTATATTAATTGACGGAACTCAGCGCCGCGCTTTGTCAGTCAGAGCTAAGAACAAAAAAAACAAAAATAACATTTTTTTAATTATTACTATCTTGAGTAGGAATCGAACCCACAACCAACATTTACACTCTGTACTGTAATTCAAATGTTTTTCCCAGTTATAAACATATCCTTATCTCACAAAACCGAGTGTAAAAACGTCGCGTGGGCGACTGACTCAACCCCCGTATTTGGGCATTAAATTTTCTAACTTCCAAATATGTAATGATAATTATAAATGTTCACCAAATTCATATAAACACGACCTATGACCATCTTAGGCAGCTACCGTGTCTAAATGTGCTAGTAAAGTCCTCAGATAGGCATAAATGTATGGAGACAATAGTCACGTTTTTTTTTTCTTTAATTCGTTGGAAAGTTAGTTACAGTGTTGATTTTGTTTTTAAGATGGATTAGATATGAGATAATTTTTTTTAATTATCTTGTAGAAGATACTTAATTAGGTTCCCCCCTTTTTGTTGTTTTCACACAATATACGCTAAATGGCGGAACCTGACGCCATATTAATAGCCCAAAATATATATTAAATGCCAAATCGAAAAAAAAGTGGTAATCGAATCTACGTCCCTCGCGTTTAATCCAAAGCGAAATACGCCCCAATGATATCATTATGTTGCGTGATAGTGAATAATATAATACGTCAATCAGACATTACAATACAATAGATAGGCAACAGATTTATAGTGTTAAAAAAATATGTCACGAGACTAATACTAATATCATTAGGTATATTAATCACATCTTTATTCTTAGTATTCTTTTATTTGAGTAAATGCGTCGGTTACAGGTTCGATTTCTACTTGGTCGGGTAAGAATTATTTTCGTTTCCTTGCTCTGGTAAGAAGGGGTTGAGTTCCGCCATTTAATACGCAATGTCTCGATAGTTGGGTGGTGCTTGGAACTGATACCGTATGTCTAACTGTACCCCTTCTATGTGCGAGATACAGAGTGTAGCTATAACAAAAAAAGAACTACTGAACTTAGTATACTTCCATATATACCAAGGTATGAGGAAAAATGAGTCGAGCGGCGTAACCCAACGCCGCATTTCCTTTTAGATATAAATGTAACCAATAAAACTTGCAATATTTGTCACACTTGTTACGCTAACTGACAATTTACCTAAGAATATCAAATGAAGGAAGAAACACAGCTATCATCGGATAGCGGCTCGTTTGAAGTACTAAGTGCATTGTAATATAGAAAACTAAGTATTCTAGATGCCGGACTTCCTAGATCGTGGGTGGGCATTGTGTGTGGCTAAAAGGAAATGCACTATATTGTTATAAATGCTATAATTATTTATAATTTTAAATATTATAGTGCCGGTTTTCGGTTTGATTCTCACTCAAGGAATGATTATGTATAAAATATTGCCATTTCACTGGTTTCACTAAAACAACGCGCGACGTTAAACTCTGCCACTTAGCACACAATGTCTTAAAAATGGGCGAAAAGCGTAAAGTGGAGTATCTTAAAAAAAACACTTCGACAATCGTGGCACAGTGGCACATCACTTATTGTAGGTTCGGTTCCTCGCTGTGGTAACAAAAAAAATAAAACGGAAACTGGGATATGCAATATTTCGACACAGGGTTTCTTTTGCCTGCCCTGTCACGGCGTGAAACTATTTTTTTTTTAATAAATTAAATTAACTATTCAATACGCGGCCATCCATCACGTATTTTGATTAGTGTCAGTTCGTAGATAGGGTATCACACCATTTTAGGAATGGAAGATTTCTATCCTATATTATATTTCATGTTCAATGTTTACAAAACACTACCATTTTAGAGTGTGTATGGAGGTCGGCGTTTGACCTGTGTCAGATTTCGACCATATGGTGTAGTAGAAATGTATAAAGCTCTTAGCAATAAGTTCATAAGTTCAAATATTACTTTTTATATTTACAGTGTATCGTTGCCAAGACAATCCAATCTCCACTCTCTGCGTGGATTCGAGATATTGCGTGTGGAATTAACTGAACTCAACGCCGCTTTCTACTGAAAGGGGAAATGACAATAACACACAAAATAATTAACAAGTCATGAAAAAAAAACCCAGCTAACATAATATGTGCAATGGCAGCCTTATCACTAGGTGTTCTCAAGCATCAAAGTACAATAGAATAATATGAAAGAAAAAAAACATCAGGTCCAAATCCCGTGATTATTAAAGATATACAAAAAAAGTTCAAATATATTTACAAATGAAATATATACAGTAAATTTGGGTTATCTATTTAAAAGCTAGGCTCATAATATGTATATAGTATTAAAAGTTTATACAACCAGCAAATTTAGTTTTGATATTTTTATATTTCTTTAAAATAACTTTATACCCGAATAATGTATTAATTTTTGCTAAGGTTCTATAAGTATATTTTTAATTTATTATTTTAAATACATTTTATAAAACTGCAGAGTTTCTTAGGTAAAACGCGCCAATTTCTAAAACTACTGGTTCGAATTGGATTCCTTTTTCGCGTTGTATAGATAGATAATTCATCGAGAAAGCCTATAAGGCTTTATTACGTAACGTTAATCTTTTCGGGGTAGGTTAATTAGAGTGAGTTATATACAATAAAAAAAAAAAGTCTTAAATATTTTAATTTGACCATGCGGACGAATCCGCCAGTAAAAACTAGTTTTGGTATAAAATGACATAATCTCGTGACACTGCCACATTTGCGAATGATACGCGACCATTTGCTTCAGTGAGAGATAATTAAATTTACGTTAGATATAAATATAATATACACATAATATATACGATATATATAAATGTTATATTATAATAATGAGGCTAGTCGTAGCGCAGCGGCACAAAGTGTGACTGTAAAACCGACTGGTTGTGGGTTCGATCCCGACTCGAGGAGGGACATGAAATATCTCTGGTGTCGAAGCAAAGCGAGGCGTTGAGTTCTGCCATTCAACACGCAATGCCCTAGAATTGGGCAGAAAGTGGGGAACGGAGTGTCTGAACACTAGGTAACGCTATAATATTATATATATATATGTATCGGAGGCCGGTCGTGGCGCAGCGGCACGAGATGTGACTGCAAAACCGACTGGTTGTGGGTTCGATCCCCACTCGAGGAGATGAAATATTTAGTTAAATTTATATTTCCATTTCTTCGCTCTGGTGTCGAGGTTAAGCGCGGCGTTGAGTTCTGCCACTCAACACGCAATGCCTCCAGAATCCGGCAGAAAGTGGGGAACGGAGTGTCTTAACACTAGGTTCCCTCTGCCTACCCTGCTGTGTGCGGGATACAGCGTGAAGCTAATAATTTAATTTATTGTATTATTTCTTTATTTTCAAGCTTTACTGAATTTATTTTATCATGAATTGCTTTTAAATAACAAAATATTTATAATTTTGTAATAATAGAACAATAGATTTTTACGACTGGACAAATGTATTTAAATATATAATATTTGTTTTTAGCTTCGCCATGGATTCCAAATACAGCAGGACGGGCAGTGGGAACTTAGTTTTTATATAGATTATGAGTTCATTTGCGGGGTGAATAGAACATTTCATATTGCCATTTCGTGGCTTTGGTAACGAGGCAAAACGTAGTGTTGAGTTCTGCCACTCAACAAGCAACGCTTCCAGAATTAGACGTAAAGTAGTAGTAGACTGATGCCTAAAGTAAGCGCGATAGTTGTGGGCTCGATCCCCATTAAGGGTTTACGCTGTATCCTGCACATAGAAGGGTATGGCAGAGAGAACCTGGAAACCTAATTTTAAGATACTCCGTTCTCATTAAAACACCACCGTTCCTCACTAATCGCCGAATTTAGACATTACGTGTTGAGTGTTGAAACTAAACGTCACGCTTTGCCTCATAACTAGAGCAAAGAAATGAAAATAATAAATAATCCATTCCCCTGAGTGAGAATCGAACCCACAACGCCGCATTTACTGTCGCACTCCTACGCCCCAGCGCCACGACTGTCTGATATAATATCATAATATTGTATTCTATCACTTAAACGACAATCACGTCGTATAGCATTCGCAACACTCAATCGGCTGTCCCCCTCTATACCCCCACTCATTTCCCACTTTCCGGCGTGAAGTTGCCGAGGGGCGGGACGGAGGCGTGGCCGCTTTCCCGCCGTGCCGTTGAAAATACGAATAGAACCTTGCCATACAGCCTAAGAAGAGGTTGTTTTTTTATTTATTTTTAATGAAAACCTCTTTTTTAAATTTTATATCTTGTATTTTATTTAGTTTTAAAGGAAAACAAACAGTGAAGAAAATTGTAAAATTATTATAATTAATTAAAAAAATTAAAAAATTTAATATGTAAAAAAATTACACAATCCCAATCAAGTATCCACAGATTAAAAAGTTTAGCTAAATAAAATAAATTATTAAATAATAAAACATATATATAAATCACATTAAATTAATCAATTGTCCACAGATAAAAAAAAATGTTTAAAGTTGTTTTTAATATCTAATTTTCTTAATTAAAAAATTATTGTTTTCAAGCATAAATGATTTTTATTTCGATTATATGAAATCTAGACAAATTCGGTAATTTTATGTACTTATAATATAAACGACAAGAATTTTTTTTAAAGCCACCGTGCAATGGTTTCATTCGATATGACAAGGTAACTTTTTTCATATCAAACTGACCAATCAAACGGGTGAGCTGAACGCATCTATAATAAAGCAACTGACCTTTGCCTATACATACATTGTAAATCATGATTTATTCATAAGTTTACGTAAAGTGCGCATTTAAAAATAAATTAGCAATTGAATATCTGTCGTGGCGCAGCGTTTGATTTTATGCACGACGACGGTTGTGGGTTCGACTTTTCATTTGGGAAAAATAATCTATTTCCTCTTAATTGTAATTAAGACTTCCGCTAATCAACTGACTATGTCTCGAAAATTCGATATATACACTAGGGAACAGATTAGGTTCCCTCTACCTACTCTGCTATATGCGAGATACAGCGTGAACGTAAGGCAAGATAAACAGTTATAACGATCGTAATAGTCGGGGGTTAAGAAATCGATATTTTTCAAATTGCTCGGACACACAGAGCAAAAACCAACTCGTTTCAATAGATTACGATTTTTTGTCGATCTATTCGAGTGGAGCTGCATTGTTCGAGACGTCAATTAGAGATAATGAAGAATGGCGTCTTTGCGATACGCTAGTTTTTAAGAACG
>JAATLQ010012492.1:0-11445 GCA_013421005.1 Heliconius erato x Heliconius himera | reverse complement strand
TTATTACCATCTGTATTTACATAGGTACATGTTATTATTACAATCTGTAATGCAAGTAATTATATATAGAATAATAAGCTTTACTATTACTTTTTTATAGTTATCATAAACATTTTAGATCTATGTCTGTATATAATGTACAGTAAAGTCACTTAATAAGTGTAAGGCTTAACCTTGCCCATGTTAAATAGAATGTTTTAAAAGACATTTTCGAAATAACCTTGAGTGTTGACATTTTTTATGTATAATATTTTGTCAAAATATCATATAGAAAATCTCTAAAAAAATTCAGTAGCTACGTAATAGCTTATATGCTGAAATATAACTTACCAGTCTCAATTAGACTACTATTTTAATTTTCTAAGTATCAGAAGTTTGTACTTTACTTTTGAACTCTTATATAGTAAAGGGGGCTTACAATTTTTTTCTTCTCATTTTTAGTAAGCTAGGAAAAATAGCTAAAAACTTCAAGGGATCGTTGGCCATTTTGAATTCTGAAAACAGCAACTTTCCTTTACCTGTACTTCTGAAATATATACACTCATTTTGCGAGCCACAACACAAATATAAACTAAACTCCTTTATATAAAAATATTTAACACAAAATTAATCTAAATGATTAATGATTTTCGAGAAAAATTTTGTTATTTATAAATTTTTCATCCGATCGCGGCAAAATTATAAGACGCTATGAGTGACAGATGACAGCACGTCGCCACAGAGAATAGATGACGTACGTCACTGCAGAAGTGAAAGAGGAAAGTATTTCGAGGATTATTTGGTAAGTCAACCATTTATATATGCAAATAGGCGAAATTAAGAGACTGCTTCTTCAATCAACGCTGTGTGTTTCGAAGTAACATAATACTTCACTTTGACAAATTTTTCAATGAAATTATAGTTCTAGTAGACGTTTAATGTGCTAAAATCTGTTGAAATAAATGGATTTTCCACCAATGGTTCATTATACAGAAGAAGATATTATATGAATGGCATGATATTATGAACTATAGTTGTGTTCTCCATACAACGTGACATTGGCGAAGTGAATAGTGCTCAACTGGCACGCTTGAAGCGCCATAAATTAAGAACAGAACTGGTGAATTATAGCTTTTTAATGAATTTTATTCTCCGACTGAAATATTGCTTTTTAATATTTCACGGCAATGTTTTATTATATCATTTATTAATGTTATAATAAAACATTAATAAGTGTTATATATCTTCAAAACATAAATATAATGTATTTTTCTGTTAATATTTGGTACCTAATAAGGATATTTTCGATGTCTATTTAGTGCAATGACTATTTTAAATTCTTATAACTTCTTTGCTGTGAAATGACGTTTTTTTTTATTTTCGTTGTCATCTCTACTATGCGTAAAAAAGGGTACATCAAGTTATTGACTTGAAAAGAAGTCTCACTGAGTCCTGTCTTGTCCTGTCCAAATCACGTTAGTTAGTGTCATTAACCTTAGGAAACCGATGGTAAATTATAATATTTGAAATTAAAAAAAAAAACACGTAATTTCTTATTTAAAAAAATAGCTTTACATGTAATAAGTTACATATTGCGTTCAAATTATATCTAACTTGGTCAAACTTAACAATACAAAAAAAAAACAATCAGACGCGAGCTTCAATAGTATACAACTGTAAAGTTCTTATATATTTCACTTACGTAACTTTTTATTGATGCCTTCTACTTTCACTGAAATGAAACTTAAAAGTTATTACTTATGAACATCCTGTAATTGGAATAAAATTGACGGACAGTTAGTAGGTAGATTTAGTCGCTAATGTGCATTTCGCATTTCTTTTTTCAATTGAATTACAATTCAGTTGTTGCAATCCATTTGTAATTATTATTTATTATTCGTGCACTCTCACTTGTTAGGTACTGACATTTAGATAAAAATAATGTAACTCAATTTCTAGATGTGATATTTTATCCTTTCTATTTTGATTTTTTTTAGCTTTACGCTGTATTTTAAATATTTAATTTCCTCGATGGGAATCGAACCCACGAAACAAATCGAACTGAGCCACTATGTATGTAATTATAACTATCTACTGCATCTATTCTTGCCAAATGTTTTTGAATTTTTGTCAAATAATGAATATTGCTGACATTTTTAAATTATTTGTATAATTTAATCTATGTAATGATTAAACTATTACTACACGACTGACATAACTACTTGTGGGAATATGTAGTTTACTCTAGATTCTAGAAGTATAAAAAAACATTAAGTGAAAGTACCTATATTTGTAGCTGGCAGAATAATGGCTATGTTGAGTCAACATCTGTAAATCAATATTAAAAAATAAAAATGTCAAAACTATAGTAGAAACGTACATATTAATAAAATAAAATGCATGGAATATTTACTAATGTCTTATGGTATTTGGAATTTGTAGCTTTTGCTGTTGCTCTAATATTATTTTTCTTTTTCATTTTATATTTAGCCAAAATAAATTACGTTGTGTATAACATTCGATACGATATGCGACAAAAGTAAGTTATTAAGAATTCATATATAAACACCTTAGATCTAAGTAAAATTTTGTAAAATAATGTTAAGTTAAAAATAACATTTTCTTATCATAGGTATTAAATGTATGTAAATAATAATGTAATTAATATATATGATAAGGAAATTAGATATAATAATAAATTCAAAAAGGGTACGGACCAAGCGTCTGTAGTGTTAAGAAATAATTATAATAATAAAAAAGAATTCATTACGAATTTTGAATATATTAAAATGAAATACAAATCTTTTATAATATAAGTAGTTAATAGTATTTAAAGTAGATGTGTGTTATATAAGCGTACTTACGGCAAAACTGAAGAAAGTTCCGTAAAATTATATAATTTCTTTTTTCAATTAATGTTGTAACTCTAATTGCTTTAAGGTACATGGCTGACGATACATGGCTCATACAAAATTGAATGTAAATGACTTCTAACGGCCCTAGACACAATATTATATTGTAAGTTGAACATTTATGTACATCAGCAGATTTAGTACCATATGCCAAAACTTAATTTCAGTTTTAAGATTGAGATAGATTTGTTTTATATTTTAGTTGTTAATTTTTGATATACGTATATTACTACTAACGTAAAAAAGCCATCTCAAACCCTTCCCTCTTTTAATAGCAATTTGATGATAAACAGTTAAACAATATAAATATGTAAATACATATGTGCATGGCAGAGGCCAGTCGTGGCGCTGCGGCACTAAGTGTGACTGTAAAACCGACTGCTTGTGGGTTCGATCCTCACTCGAGGAGATGACATATTTACTTAAATTTATATATCCATTTCTTTGCTCTGGTGTCGAGGTTAAGCGCGGCGTTCAGTTCTGCCACTCAACACGCAATGCCTCCAGAATTCGGCAGAAAGTTGGGAACGGAGTGACTTAACACTAGGTTCCCTCTGCCTACCCTGCTGTGAACGGGATACAGCGTGAAGATAACTTGTTTTTTTTTTATATGTGCATGGCAACTAAACAAAAAAAGGGAAATATAAAACGAAACGTTACTACTAATATACACACTCAATCTTTGAATACATTAATTTAGTATGTGACTAATATAAATAGATGCTTGAGTCCAAAGCACAAAGTAGCACTACCAGATACTCAAGTTTCCATTTTTTGTAAAAATAATTGACTTGTATTTTATTCTCTATCGAACCATCTCAGTGTTCTGTCGCCATAAATTAATTATAACTACAATTTAGCATTCTGTATCATCCATTCCATACAATATAAGAGTTTTCTTTTTCTTTTTTCTATATAAAAAGTAAATAAATTGTTGCACTGACTGACATCAATGGTTCCAGTATCTATTATAATCTATATTTAGTTAATGCGTACTATTATATAAAAGGTAAACGCTTTATACGTTCGTCTAGTGTCTGTCATCTGTTAGTTCTGCCATACACGGTACATATGTATCTATTCGTTTTTCTTTATAAATGTAAATAATTATGTTATAGTTGGCTATCTGAAAAATATTTTTTTTAGGCTAAGCGCAGCGTTGAGTTCTGCCACTCAACACGCAATGCCTCCAGAATTCGTCAGAAAGTGGAGAACGGAGTGTCTTAACACTAGGATCCGCCTACCCTGCTGTGTGCGGGATACAGCGTGAAGCTGATTTATTTTATTTTATATATATTCTAGTTTACATACTGTACAATGTACAAAACCAACGTCTAAGCCGAAAGTGCCAAACCAGAGGCCCGTGTGCTGCGATCTTGGCTGCATCTGGTTCTGCAGGATGATAGGCAGTATTGTCACCATAGCGGCGTGCTACTTCGGCGCCTACGCTTTTATTTCCGATACGAAGTTAAGGTTTGGCCTGTTTGTGCCGTAAATTAAAATTGTTTTGTATATATTATAATTATATTGTGTGTGAATTGAATGTTGTTTTTAATTTTTTATAAGAGAGTGTAAATTTTGTTAGAGCACAAGTATATAATTAATATATGTAATGGAAGAATGCAATATAAAGCTTTATCTAAGCTTCATACTGTATATAGCAGAAGAGTCAGAGGCAGTGGGCAGACTGTTAAGATTTTTTCGGTCTCCACTTTTTATCAAATTTTCAAGAGATCATCCATTAAAATACCATAACTTTGTGTTTCACTTGAGGAAAGGAAAAAAATAAAGCATTCTCTTAAATAGGAATCCAACCCAAAACTGTCGCTTTTACAGCTGTCGCTGTTCCAAGAGGATTTCTACGCCACTCTTTAAATTTAGTTTTTTTTTTAATTGTTTTAATTTACATTTCAATCTGCATGGATCGTTTTTACTATAAAATGATAATCTAATATAATTTAATTCTTTTTCCATATAAACCATGAAAAAAGAAATTATAGTAAAAGTATAGCCTTTTTTACAATAAAAGATGCCTAGTAAGATATTACCAGAACCGGAAATCTAAACACATAAAATCGCGAACATTTGCCACAGCCATTTGCCACATATTCTTCAATTATTATGATTGAGATGATATCGTTCTGTAACTGGTTGGTTACTGGACCATCGTGTAGAAAATCATTTTTTTTATATAAATTTAGATCGAAACAGACAAACATACATATGGACTTTCGAAAAGATTACACAAATCATGAGAGACGTGTGTTAATATAATAATTGCGACTAATACGATCAAAATGAAAGTAAATCTCTCAAAGAAAAATAGAGTACTTAGTTGAATAGATTATATCTGAGTATTGTTTTTGCGCGGTTGCTTAACTGGTTGTTTTGTTGGTTTTGTCTGTTTGCTTTTTTTATTATTTTGTTAAGAATTTTACTAATAAAAATGAGTAGTAGGTACCAGCTTCACGCACTCAGCATGGTAGCCAGTGGAAACCTGGAGTTTAAATACTCCGTTCCCCTGAATTCTGAAGGATTTCGTGTTTGGTGGCGGATCTTAACACCGCTTTTTTTCATATGAAAAATAAATCATCAATTTTGCCAATGATTATAAATATTTACATTACTTAATAGAATGGATTGTGATTTTATTTATGGTTTTATTACGTGAAATAATTTTTTTTCTAAATATTTCAATGTTATAATAAAAACTTATAACTTATGAATAATGTTTATATTTGATATAAAAATAATTTACTATTTATTACTATGCTTATAATGAATTGTCAATATTTACTAAAAATATTTATAATATAGAAGTAAATCGTGGCACAGAGGCACAATGTGTGACTGTAAACGCGACTAGTGTGGGTTCGATCCGTTTCGATCACTCGAGGAAATGAAATATTTATTTAAATTTATATTTTCATTTCTTCGCTCTGGTGTCGAGGCAAAAGCGCGGTGTTGTGTTCCACCACTTAATATGCAATGCCTCCAGAATTCTGCGGAAAATGGAAAATGGAGTGTCTTAACACTAGGTTCCCCCTGCCTACCCTGCTGTGTGCGGAATACAGTGTGCTATATTTTTTTTACTTAAATATATCTACTATAAATAGAAAGTATGTGACGCAAAAAAAGATAAAAAAATCAGTTGCACGTCAAACAAAGAAGCTGCTAATCATTTGTCAGCTTAAACAGAACAGACAATCACGACTTGATATTTATATACATATATATAAATGTATAAGAATAAGAATTTTTTATAAGAACTTTTTTCAAAATCAAATTTTAAACCTACATATAGTAGTAACCGAGTCTAAAATAATAGTCGATATTGAAAAGTGAATATATACGACGTGGTAATAGATTCGATTCCCACACCAAAGAATTTTTAAAAAACTTATTTAAATTTCTCCGTCAGTCAGTCACCGCTTCACTACTACTTCACAAACGCGGCGTTGAGTTCCACCATCTGTACATAAAATCTTTCTAAAACAGAGAAAAAAAATATAGAAAACATAGTGATATAACAACTTATTTCTCTCTCTCTGCCTTTTCTAATAAAAGAATAGATTTTTTTTATATATTTTGAACTTTGAAAAAACATAATTGTAAAAGAAAATTACCTACGAGTATTGTAGTAATATAGTGTAGGGTACGGGCATCAGTAGTCAGCCCCGCACCAGTAGTCAGCCATTTCCAGCTAATAACCTATAGGAATAGCGTTCTATTCCAAATTAACCAATGAAGTAAATTTTAAAAAAAGCTTTGCCTTCTTATTGATCGGTTCAGAACATCACAATGACGTTATGTGGGTAAATTAAACAGCAATCTGAGTTCATTTCGACGTTGTCACCTGTCGAGACAAGACACGGCACGCGCGCCAAAATTTTCTTAGTGGGGAGTGTCTGAGAAAAAGGTGAGTTGTTGCGATTTCTTATTAACTTTTATGTCATATTTTATTAAAATATAGTGTAATTACATTTTTCACATCAAAATGAAATAAGTAATAGAACAGTTTCTTTATAGTTATTTAAATAACGAGGTGGCCGACTACTGGGTATGCGTTTCTTGTACATAATCCAGTGTTCGGCCTCCCTCGGCTGAGTACTGGATTTTATGCTTTTCTTGAAATCGAAGTCTTATTAGTATCATTTTAAAGCTGGAAATTTATTCTTTTATTTAGTATAGGCATGTCATACATAATTACATAAAAAAACCAGTAGTCGGCCGCCAAACTAGATACGTTCGAACCACGGCTGAGTACTGGTGAGGGTGGACCCAGTGCTCAGCCGTCAGTAACTTACGCTGCTTAATTTATAAATTTATTTAATTAGCACCTACCTACCAAGTAATTTCTTAGTTTTTGGCATCGTTATTTGTTTCAGTTCCGTATGTCTCTTTCGAGGCCCATATTACAATACCCTGAAGACAAACTAACTCAAGCTTTAGACGCTATCAGAAATGGCATGCCAATTAGAGAAGCTAGTAGAAACTTTGGGGTTCCTCGAGGCACAATTCAAGATAGACTTCACCTCCGAGTTCCTGAAGGTCCTAGAAAAATGGGTCCTGACTCCATCCTCAACAAACTAGAAGAAGCGGAAATTGCAATTTGGCTGAAAGATATTGCAACTTGTGGTTTCGGAAAGAAACCTGACAATTTATTTAATACTGTCCAAGACATGATGATTGAAGACGGCAGGCCCAATCCCTTTGTAAATGGAAGACCAGGCAAAAAGTGGATGAATTCGTTTTTCAAACGAAACAATATGTTTTCCATGAGAAAACCTGAAGCTATATCAAAGGGAAGAGCAGTAATTACTGAAGAGAGTGTTAGAATGTGGTTTGTGAAACTCACAGAGTACCTAACTAAAAATCAAGCACTTGACGTGTTAGAAGACCCTAAAAGAATACTAAACGGTGACGAAACAAGCTTCATGCTTTGCCCAAAAACCGGGAAAGTCATAGCACCCCGAGGGTATAAAAATGTATACCAAATAGTAAAGGGCAAAGAGAAGGAAGCAGTCACTGTTTTAGCTTTTTTTTCCGCTATGGGCGATATTTTACCTCCCTGTGTAGTTTTCCCGTACATCAGACCCCCCAAAGATGTTATAAATAGTATGCCTGATGGTTGGTTCCTCGGTAAATCTGACACTGGATGGATGAAGGCAGATATTTTCTACGATTATATTACTAAATGCCTATCCAAGTGGATAGATGACAACAAAGTGAAAAAACCAGTGCTTGTTTTTGTCGACGGCCACAAAACTCATATGACAATGAAGCTTAGTAAAAACTGTCACGACAATAACATAATTTTGTACGTACTGCCACCCAACACAACACATCTAATGCAACCAGCAGATGTTAGCGTTTTTAAGCCACTAAAATCTGAATGGGCGAAAACTGTTCATGATTGGTGTTCACTGCCACAAAACGCTAACACTGTATTGACAAAATCTTCGTTCTGTCCATTGTTGAAAAAAGTACTAAGTAAAGAATCTCTGAAAGAATCTATCAAAAATGGATTTCGTAAGTGTGGCCTTTTTCCATTTGACCCAAGTCCAGTAGATTATTCAAAATGCGTGCAAAATACTTTAGAGAAAAAGAATGCATCTACCAGCAAGATAACTTCACCAAGTAGCCTCAAAAAAGGAGTTTTTAACATTGCATTAAAAGTTATAAGGCATTTGGGCAATGATTTGACCGCAAGAGGTGTTAATGTGAGTGTTGTACTCGAAATTATTGAAAATGCCAAACTCATTGAAAGATTAAATAATTCAGTAAATAATAGTACTACAGAGAGAGAAGTTAAGGATAATGAACAAAGTGTAATAGTTGAGGAAAAAACAGAACTTGGATTGAAAGTAACAAATACCAACGAGGAAACTGAAAAAAATGGAGCCAAAGAAGAATTATATGTAATTAGAACTGAAGAAGAAAATAAATACCAAAAAGAGACTGAAATAGATTGTGATAGAACTAGGATAGACAATAAAAAAGATGATGAAAGTAGAATAAATACATCACAATGCGAAATTAGATATTGATACTGGTACTTTAAATAATCTGGTACTTAGCGATGTCACTTTTCTTAATAACTATTTATTGGATGATGATATTCAAGTAAGTACATTCGAAGACAATGACAATTCAATATTAGTACCCATCGGAGATAACTCTCCTATCTCAAGAAGTGAGTGGACGTGTCATCCAAAACCTGATTCTGTAATACAAATTCGGTCGCCGAGAGTATCACCTTTTGTTCGGAAGCATCTCATTATACCATCACCAATAAAGAAATCTACAACTCCTAGAGTAATGAACAGAATTGGAGCAATATCTTCTGAAGAATGGAGGCAATTTGAAATTTTGAAAGAGGAAGAGAAACAAAAAAAGAAAGATGCTATTGAAGAAAGAAAGTTACAGAGACAGAAAAATAAAGAAGAAAAGCAGAAACAAAGAAATGAAAACAAAAAGAATAAAGCTGTGAATTCTACCAAGCGTAAAATGAAAAGACTTACTACAAAGAAGAAAGATGATGATTCTGATCCAGAATTTATTGTAAAAACCACAAAGAAAAGAAAATTAAATGATATGATTGATATAGCAGAAGAAGCAAAGCAGACTAACTGTGATTATGTGGAAGCTAAACCAAATATGATTAAAATCCTCAGTGATATACTCATAACACCTAGAACTCCTGCGAAAGAAAGTAATAAAGAAAATGTACTTCTGAAAAAAAAGATTAATCGTAGAGAAACCTTTAGAAATGAAGAAGAACTTGAGATTTTTTTAAATAGTGATTTTAATGATGAATAAGTTAATTTAGTTTTTTGTGATATTAGAGTACCTAATAAGGTCTTATTATTTAATTAAATTGATTAAATTCCTATATAATTAAGTTTTAAACTATTGATCTCAGGGGAGGCTGATTACTGGTAGCAATATGGCCGAATACTGGGTTGTGACGGCTGAGTACTGGGGAAATGTGCCTTATTTTGATAAATACTTTATTTTTAATACTTATTAAAAAAATATATGATATCTGTTAATTTCATAACAAAGTTTAATAAATGATTAAGTGAATGAGGACAAAAGGTTTTTGATTACTATTTTTAATATTTTTCTATACATATTTAAACTTGCGCTTTCCAATAAAAGGCTGACTACTGGTGGCTTTACCCTATATCTTAAACTATTTGATATTTTTTCTTAATCTGCTAATATTAGGAGTAATTTTTATATCTTTTGCGGTCATATTTAAGTGGAGAGAAAGCTGAAGTTTTCATTATGTAACATTATATAACTGACATCATCTGCACGTATATTTTTGTCCAATAATAGCTGGCTCAGACCTCGAAAGCAATTATCTTGAATATGAATCATATTTTCAAATATATCTAATTTTGGTTTCTTTATCACGTACCTACCTGATAGAAAAAGAAACTAATATTCGAATTTTGAGAAATTAATTAAACAAGTACTAAACAAGACTTAAAAATGTTTAAAAAAAAGAATATAAATAAAATTTCAAAAGAAATTGATTTCTAGAATAAAGTGAACAAAATTTATTATGTAACTTAAATTGTTGAATTGAGTACATTTTCAATTTCTTATTATATTAGATCAAAAAATAACAATTTGAGGCCAGCCATGGCACAGGGGCACAAGTCTGTGTCTGGAAACGCGACAGGTTGTGGGTTCGATTCTCACTCGAGGAAATGAAAAATTGAATATTTTAATTTCTTCTCTATGGTGTCGAGGCAAAGCGCGGAGTTAAGACCCGCCACTCAACACGAAATGCCTCCAGAATTCAGGGGAACGGAGTGTTTAAGCTCCAGGTTCCCACTGGCAACTGGCTTTAAAAAAATAAAATTCATATAATAAAACCATAAATAAAATCACAATCGATGCTATCAAGTAAAATAAATATTTATAATCATTACCAAAACTGATGTTTTTTTTTGTTTCATATGAAAAATAAACCTGTTGCAAGTTTAATACGAACGTACCGGAAAATATTAAATACAATTTACTAAAGTGTAACAAATCTGTGCGCACGCAACGTTGTATAAGGAAGTGAGTTTTGCGATGCGTTATATTTTAATAATACTTTTGATTAAGTCTTTGGTTTTATGGAAATTGAGAAAAAATATATGTTTAATGACTTAATATATTCGATATTAGCGACCCAAACGCGGCTTCGCCCGCTTAAGCATTTTGTTGTATATAAAATTATACAAAATATTTACATGAATTGTAGACTTGAGGCCAGTCGTGACGCAGGGGCACAAAGTGTGACTGTAAAACCGACTGGTTGTGGGTTCGATCCTCACTCGAGTAGATGAAATATTTACTTAAATTTATATTACCATTTCTTCGCTCTGTCGTGTGTCGAAGCACAGCGTTGAGTTCTGCCACACAACACGCAATGCCTCCAGAATTCGACAGAAAGTGGGGAACGGAGTGCAGTAGCGGCGTTAGGGTAGGGCGAGGTGGGGCGACCGCCCAGGGCGCCGGATAAAGAGGGGCGCCGCAGATGTCCGTTTTC
>JAATLQ010012483.1:0-10108 GCA_013421005.1 Heliconius erato x Heliconius himera | reverse complement strand
GAATTGTTACAGCTAATTATTATATTTTTGGGGGGTACACTTGAAAAAGTAATATCCTTTAGAACACCTGCTGGTTTACATAGAGCTCGCTGGATGGCAAAAGCGATATATTCACTTAAAATCTTCCTATTCCGAGACCAATTCAATATGTCGAAGAAAGAACAGAAAGGTATGAAAGATATTTGCGTGTTTACAGTGCGAATATATGTGAAATATTGGTATGAAGCCCATTCTGCACCGTTAGCACCTGGGAACGATTTGCAATTGTTGAAAGATCTCAAGCAGTATGAAGATGTTAATCCAGTAATATCCAAAGTAGCTAAAAAAAAAATATTGGGACAATTGTGGTACTTATCCGAAGAATTGGCGGGCTTAGCCTTTTTTGACGACAGAATTAGCTTAAAAGAAAAAAAAATAATGGTAAAAGCATTACAAAATGAAGGCCTAGAGTACTGTCCTAAGCGTATAGCGTTGGAAAGTGATTCTATCACTAACAAAAACCTTGAAAACTTCATTACAAGCAACACATATAGATTGTTTCAGATAACTGGTATGTCGCCTGACTTTCTCAAGAACGATGTTGAAAACTGGGATAATGATGAAAATTATAAAAGAAATAAGGCTATTGTTTATAGTATGCGAGTTGTAAATGATATTGCAGAGCGCGGTGTAGCGCTTATGGAAGAGTATAACTAATTACATACCACCAATGAAGAACAAAAACAATACCTACTATTATTGGTTAAAGACCATCGAAAAAAGTTTCCGGACACCAAGAAATCTACTCTATTGTCAACATAAATTATCCATTACTATTTTTTTTTATATAAAGATGACGTTTTGTATATGTTTGTAAGTGAATTTGATTGATACACTTAAATAAAAAAAAAACACCCATATGAATTTATTTATTACTTTTTTAAGTTTACTATCGATAGTAGCGACCCCTAAAAGTTGAATAAAAAATAAAAAAAAAATACAGAAGCCCTTTTTCATCTCTTAGATCATAATTACGGGGTGTCCCTTAAGAAAATAGTAAAAAAAATTTTTTCGTTCAGATAAGAACCACCCTAATGTTGCGGTTCCACGTATTTTTGGAGTTTATAGAGAAGACGGGTGATGAATTAAAATTTTGATATAAATTTTGTACGTATAATCCATCAAAGAGAAGGATCCGTTTTGATGGATTATACGTTTGTTCCGTAGTATTTTTTATTTTTAAATTAAAAACCCTAAACTGAAGTTTAGCTTAATTTATAATTAAGATAAATTCTAATTATTAACGAGGACACTTTGTTCCATTTTACGCCCAAATTGAGTGGCGGTATTCAGCGGGAAATGAAAATAATCCTGTGGGAATCGTGTGGGAACCCAAACCATGATAGTCTCATATCATCCTTTAGGAATTAAATTTAAAATGGTTTCGTTTGCTCTTGTCTGATCATATCGAATTGATCTGATGAGTTCCATACCTCATCAATTGTTATTTAGATAATGACGTCCCAAAATCGCCAATTTTATCAGCATCGATATAAATGAATGTATTCCAAGAGCGTCTAAAAATAAAAGAGCAAATTTTATATTCTTTCTTGGTACAAGCCTACTATAAATTCATATGAAAACGAGCGAAGTCAGATCTTTCACATAAATATAGTCTCCTAAGTTGTAAGAAGATAGGACATTAAAGGTGTTTTAAAAAAGTGGTTTTATATTGTTAAAAATAAATTTCGGGACTGACCATTGAACTTGGCACACATTTAAATCTCACTTCTTTTATCGCTGAAGTCAACAACTAATGTATATATTATATTACTGAACTTGGCTCTCATTTTACATTTATATTTTTGATTAGATATTAACTCACGTTATTTCACTTTTACACTGGATAACTGTACCAAAGTTACCTCCCGTACTTAGAATTTTTCATATGACATACAGACATCTTAGTTGTTTCATTTTGACCACGCGGGCGAAGCCGCAGTAAGGGATAGTGAAATATTCCAAGCTTATTAACAATATACTTATATGACATACATACACAGAAGTAAATAAATAATTCAAAGCTTAGCTTGTACTGTAGCTCGAGCTTTAGTCTCGCTACATATTTCACGTGCGGCGTACAGACGTATCCCCGATGTGTCTTTAAGCGGTCGCTTTTAAAAGTCACTATTTGTACAAAGCTCAGCTAGAAAACATGTATTTTTGTTGCGATAGGGTAATTTGGTTTAGCTAGTAGTAGTAGGAGTGTAGTGTAAATAGTACTTTTTTAAATTTTACGTTGTGTGATACAACGTAAAATTTAATATAGCATATAGCATAGCAGGCAGAGGGATCGTAGTGTTAAGACACTCCTTTCTCTACTTTCCACCCAAATTTTGAGACATTGTGTGCTAAGTTGCAACTTTGATTCTATCAAGTGAGAATTGAACCCATAACCGTCACGGTAAAGAATAATCACAGAAACATCAAAACATTCTAAGATATTCTACGATCTTTCTACGACAGTATTTTTATACGTTCGACCCACTTTCGAATAAATGAACGTATTTTAGTAACGTTAGTATCAGCAACAAATATAAATTTGTCCTCCCCTATCTATCGGTCACACTAAATCCTGTACCGCCGAGTGTTTCCAAGGAAATTGTAGGAATGTATATGTCCTTGGGGTGCTTTTATCGAATTATTTAAGCACATTAAGAATTGACTGTTTGGTCTTTTTAAGGTTCCGTACGGTAAAAACCCTCATAGGTGTATAGTATGTATAGTATAATATCTGTGCTCCAAGAGGACTGAATGTACGGCCCCTTCTGTCTTCCTTTCTTTGAAATATCTATAAATTTTATCCTTATTAGATTTTTTCCTTTATTGTGCTGCAAGTTTTCACATTTTGCAATTTTTTTTGTGAAAAGTCCACGGGAAGTAGCTTACAGGTTTTAATTACAAAATCGATACATAAACGTTAGTATCTTTTGATTGCGTTGACTTAGCAGTTTGCTGTTTTTGTGCTTCAAGGGAAAATTTGATATTAATTTCACATAGATACATCCACGCGATTTCGAGATAAATGCTTGACAGATAGAACGGCGGCCAACAAAGTGATCCTTTAAGGGTTCCGTTGTTACCTTTTGAAGTACGGAACCATAAAAATCATTACAAATTTATAAATATACTTCATTTCATTTAAATAAGTGTGTCCGCAAATAAAAAATTGTCAACTTCAATTGTAATTCCGGTTGACATAAAAAAAATATTATATTATTTCGGCCATACTTTCTATATAGCTATTAACGTGGTCATGAGTTCGATTCCCCCTCGGAAGAACGGTTATATTTAGTTTATTTCTGAGCTCTGGGAGAGGATGCACGGCGTTTAGCCTTCTGCTACTCAACATGCAATGACTTGAAAATTGAGGATAAAATGGGGAATGAAGTACCTTAACAGCAAGTTCTCTTTGTTTACTTTAAGCTATAATTACACTGTCATAATTTTTATTCAGCATTCACCATATTTTTTTTATATTTTCAAAGTGTTATCACTTACCAAAAAAAAAATATATATATATTTTAGAAAAGAATGTATTGAGCCCAGTCGTGGCTCAGGGGCACAAAGTGAGACTGTAAAATCAACTGGTTGTGGGTTCGGTCCCCGTTCAAAATAAAATATTTATTTAAATTTAAATTTTCATTTCTCAGCTCTGGTGTAGAGAGAGGCAAAGCGCGGCGTCGAGTATCGCCAATCAACACGCAATGTCTCCAGAACTCTCCGGAAAGTGGAGAACGGAGTGTCTTAACACTAGGTTCTCTCTGCTTACCCTACTGTGTGCGGGATACAGCGTGAAGCTGATTTATTTTTATACTAAAATAAATCTAAAAATGCAGTACGAAATAATATATGAAGAATTTATTACTATATCTTGGCTAAACGCTTGTTATTCTGCAAGGTATCGCGTGGCTAAGCTCAGGATTACAACGAATATGCAAAGGGAATTGCTGAGAGATAAGGCTAATGGTTGTGATACAGATGCTCGAGGCACGAAAGATGTTCGTGCTGTTATAACAATCTACCTTTATAAGCAAGAGTAGCCATTGTCTTTTATGTATTGCAACTTCAGAAAAATATAGAATAATCCATCATAGCGCAGTGCGATAGCATCTGACTCGAAACGCGATGGCTATGAGTTTACTCATTCCCCCGATTGGTGTTGGGCTTGCTCCCAAACCCAACACCAATCAGGGGATATTCTTTTTATATATATATATATATATATATTTTCATATATATATATTTTCATATATATATATTTTCATATATATATTATTATTATCCTCCTCATTTTCTCACTCTGGTACTAAGATAACGCGTGACGTTAAGTTCCGTCGTCACTTAGCAAATCAACGCGCAATGAAAAAAAATGGGCGAAATTTAGGAAACGGTCACATTTTTTTCTCCCTGTCACTAGATTAACAAGAACAAACAATTAAAACAAGAAGGGAAATGTAATATTCACCAGGGAAAATAATAACAATTTCTCCCTGGGTGAGAATCGAACCCACAACCGTCGCGATTACAATCATACGCCGTGCCACTGCACCACGATGGCGTTAAATAATTATACAATAATGATAAAAATTATTAAAAAAACATACAAATGTCCGTAATTAAAAGGTTCTCTTGTAATTTATAGTTTAAATTCAGATAATTCTTTAGTTCAGTACCAATTGTAAGTTTCATAGCAGCCGCAATATATCACTCGGGAGATAAAAACTGTTCTATTAAAAGGTAAAAGTGTCGTTTCAAAGGATTTAAATGACGTCGTATTTTAAGATTGCTTTATTTCTTTTGCTTTTTATGTAGAACAAAAAATGGAAGGTGTCCTGATATTTATAACTAGCTTTGATCCACGGCTTCGCCCGTCAAATGGAAATAAATACGAGTCGTGTAAGACACGTGACTCATTGATTTTAGCTGTACGAGGTGTAATACCTGCAGTATATAGCCGTATTGTCTTACCAATATTATTAGCGTAAAAGTTTTGTACACATTCTCGGTGCATTTCGTGCCTTATTACCAGAGAAAATGAAAATATTAAATATTTCTTTCCCCAAATGGGTCATCGAACGTTTTGCCCCAAAGTGCTAACATTAATAGTAGCCTATATCTTATTCTCATATAAAGGCTGTATATTTCTGTAAAGTTTCGTATAAATTCGTTTAGTAGCTTTTGTGTCTGACAACGGGCTCCAAAAAATTTTAATAAAATAATTTCCCCGTAATATGAAACATAACGCTTCATAGCCCTAATACTGGAGAGGTTTAGGTAAATGTGGTCATTGCGGCTTCATTGACGTCACAAAGCTAAATTTTCCATATAACTCTTAAGTTGGGTGATGTTGGTTAATATTGTGTGTAGTAACCTTAATGTGTTGGTTGTGGGTTCGATGCTAAGCGTTCGGTTTGTGACTCATCTAGCTCGTTCCTTATTAATTGTAAATAAATAGCACATTCTTACTTTTAATCAATCTGTATAATTTAATTATAAAATATTTGAATTATACAAATATCTGAATTAACGAATGCAAACTATTTTTAATTTCTGAAAAAAATATATATTTTTAACTAATTTCTTCTTTGTAATATACAAAATTCTATTATTCTTTGCATTAGTGATTATAATGATTATAATTATTGTAATTAATATGCAAGTTTTCTTCAATGATTTCTTGTGACGATCACATATTTTTTTTCAGCGAGTTCTGGAGACATTACGTGTACAATGGTGGAAACTAACACCGCACTTTGCCTCGACGCCAGAGTAAAGAAATGAAAATATTAAATGTTTCATTTACTTCAGTGGAAATCGAACACAACCTGCCGCGTTTACAGTCACGCGCTTGTACCCCTGCGCCACCACTGACCTCAATTACATAAAATTATCGTCCGTAAGCCGACTTTACAAATATGTTTTTATTAATTTTATTTTCCCTCCACATACAAATACATATTACGAAATAATAATACTAAATGTGTGTAAATATTTGAGGCCGTCGTGGTGCAGCAGCACAGCAAGTAATTGTGAATGAGACAGTTATTGATTCGATTCGCATACGGAGAAATTAATTAGTTTCATTTCCCTGTCCTGATAACAAGACATGCATTGTCTCAAAAATTGGAAGGAAAATAGTGTCCTAACACTAGGTTTCCTCGGTCTACCCTGCCAAAAGCGGGATACAGCGTAAAGCTCAAACTATAGAACATCAACCAAGAAAAATAAATTAATGTAGGTAAAATAATTTCATATTTACTCTAATGTTATTAAGTAATTGATAATGCTTTTATTTACGTTCATACATACATTCCAATTGAAGAGCACAAAATTCGTTTCCACTAAAGTCCATTGAAACGACCTTTTTTCTATTCGCATTCAAATTTTTATCTTCGTTAGATTTATTACGTGTTCGCTATGAAACTTTTTCTACCTTTTCTATAGTACAGAAGTGGTTAATTAAAAAAATCTCTATTGAAAAAACTTTGGCTTATTTATATATACACTTTTTAAATGAAACTCTTTAACAAAATTAATCGCGTATATTTAGTACTACCGACTCGCTCGCGGCTTTGTCCGAGAAATCACGAAGGCATTCGTATTTTTATATATATTATATTATTGTACTATAGAATCAAATCCGACTTCGCTCGCTTGAACTTATTTTTATATTATAGCCAAAGAATAATAATTAAAAATAATAATAAAAAACATCCTATGTTCATTCTAAAATCTCTAAGAATATGTATAATCGGTTGAGTAGTTTTGTCTTGTATATTATTAGTATAACTATACATTTTAGGAAATCCCGACGTTTCCAAAACTGTGAAGAAGCCCTTGGTCACAGGTCGTGAAGCCGTGGACTAAATAAATGCGATGAATCCGGTTAAAGAGTATCGTTCAAAATGTGTAATAATTGAGATTCAATCGGATTCTCTCAATTGGATTAAAACTTAAGTTTTAATTAAAATGAAATTATAAAAAGTATAAAAAATTTAACGTGGCCGGATCTGAACCGATTTCTCTTGGCATCAGTACAAGCGCTTTGACCACTAAGCCATTCGTTCTCTTGATGAGAACATGTAAGCAAATGCCTTGGGCGTACAGAAAAGACAAACAAAAATAAAAAGAAATCCAAATCTTTCAAATTTACAAGATTCCTACGTACAAAGTATAAATTTTAAAACGTAAAATCTTTATCAAAAGTGCTATTGCGGCTTCCTAGAGAATAACTTTACACTACACTTTGGACATTGGAAAATATCTTGGAGCTAAGCTCTGTGTCCCTTACCGCTGATAGCGTCTCCCCGAGGCTAAGTTAGCTCCCAGATAATCTACTTGTAAGAAAGCTTTCGATGTGTAATAATATACTTTGTACTAACATTTATTTAGCTTCGCACTGTATCCCGCACATTGCGGGGTAGGCAGAGGGAACCTGGGAACCTACTGTTAAGACACTCTATTCCTATTTAGATACTTCCGTTCCGAATAAGGGGATAAGAGTGTCTTAACACCCCCCTCACCCTGCAAGCATGAAGAGGCGTGAAGCTGTAAAGAAGCCTTATAATTATTTATTTGAAATACTGTAATTAGACCACTTTTGTTCTTATTTCTAACATGTCTCAAGTAAAGCCACATACATGTTAAGAGCGTATGAAATTAATTTCCATACAAAACAATTTAGCGTGCACAGCAACTATAAATTAAAATATTCAGCGAGCATAGGTACGTGAAAATGATTTAATTCCATTACATTAATAGTAATTGTGCTATTTTGAGGCTTCGTTGCTGAGTGACAGCGCTTTGACTATAAACGCGATGGTTTTGGGTTTAATCACCACTTGATTTTTTTTGGTTTAACTTCACGCTGTTTCTCGCATAAACCAGGTTAGGCAGAGGAACCTTATGTGAAGACACTCCGTTCCCATTAAATCACTTCCGTTTCCCACTTTCTGCCGAATTTTGGAGTTAGTGCGTATTAGGTGGCGGAACTAACCGCGGTTTAAAGTGTTACTGGAGCGAAGAAATGAAAATTGGACGTATTAAAAGTTTTATTTCCCCGAGTGAGAATATAACGCACAACCGCCACGTCTATAGTCACGCTACGCTTGTACCGCTGCGCCGCGATGCATGGCCTTAATATTAATTAATTTCATTAAATGAATTTCATTTTGAACGTGATTTTCAGACAGACAGTAATTGTTGTGTGAGAAACGTAGTTTAAGTTAAAGTTTGTTTATGATTTATTGTTTACTCGTAGTTTGGATGGATGTCATTTTTGATAATAATCTTTAGGACTACAACTTTCTGTGATAAGTTACTGAGTACAAATATTCTTATGAGATTATAACTTGTTTTAAGTGATGAAAAGAAAATGGATCCCGGATTACGACTGGAGAAATCGAATGTGTGTGTTGTCTAGATTAGAATTTACATAAATTTTGTTTAATATTTTACATTGTATACCGCACATAGATAGTATTGCAGACAGAAGGAACCTGGGAACCTAGTGTTAGATACTCGGTTCCTATTAAGATATTCCCGTTCCCCAGTCTTTGCCGAATTGTGGAGGCATAGCATATTGCGAAGTGGAACTCAACGTCATGCCGTGCCTTCTTACTAGAGCCAGGAAATAAAAATATTAAGTAATTAAATATTCAACAAAAAATATTTTTTAATTTCGAACCGGGCTATTTGTGAAGGCTATACGCGAACAAATCAATATTAGGTTCCATATCAAAGTCAAAGTCAAATAATTTTATTCAAAATAAGAAGTTACATGCTTCATTTTTTGATCGTTCATCGAGTCATATAAATTATCCTACTAGTACTAGCGGCCCCTGCGCAGCTTCGCCCACTTGAACTAAACGAATATTTATTTAAGTGTAGATACATATAATACATACACACATATATACACATACATTCATACATATAATACATAAATACATACATATCTAGCGAGGCCAAACGCCGTAGCGTTACGTAGAGACCGTAGTCTTAACGTACTTCTTTCGCCTCGTCCACTATCATCAACTTCTTCATACATGCATTCCGGGGGGCCTTATGCTTTTTACGTGACCTTTCTCCAGTCTATTTGATACAGTGTTTTGTAAGGTCAACCGAGGTCTTTCCCCCCCTCTCTTACCTCTCTTACCTCTCTTATCGTTCACTTTTCCGTCATAAATCGTTTTTGCCTTTGTTTCATCACTCATACGCTGGACGTGCCCAAACTTGCTGAGCACTTTCTTCTTCATTCTCACTGTAACCTCCTCTAGTTAAACGCTTGTACCTGCCATTCTTTTATGTGTATGTGTTTCTTCATTGCGAATTCAATCAGCTAAGCTGACTCTACATATCCTACGACGAGATCGCATTTCCACAGCATTTGTCTCCTGTTAGTGACCTACATAAATAAAATAAAAATAAAAAAGTAAGTCAAAACGCAGACAAAAATTTAAAAAATCACTGTTTTAGGTTCTACTACATTGACATAATATGACCCCAGTAATATTCTTTCTCATTTATCTTCCGGACACCGATCAGTTACGATTATATTATACCTAAGTATAAATGTGAAAGTTTTGTAAGGTTAAGCGCGGCGTTGAGTTCTGCCACTCAACACGCAATGCCTCCAGAATTCGGCAGAAAGTGGGGAACGGAGTGTCTTAACACTAGGTTCCCTCTGACTACCCTGCTGTGTGCGGGATACAGCGTGAAGATGATTTATTTTATTTTAATTTGGCAAAAAGCGGATGAAGCCGCATTTGAATTGCTAATAATTATATATATTAGGTAAGAACGTGTTTAAGGAAAGTTCTTATTACATATTTAATTTTTCATTTCTCGCTCTGGCACAGAGGCAAAGCATGGCGTTGAGTCCAGCCACTTAAAACGCAATGCCTTCAGAATTCCGTGGAAATTGGTGAATGGAAGTGTCTTAATGGGAACGGAATGTCCTAACACTGAGTTTCCAGGTCCATCTGCCTACCCCGCTATGTGAAGGATACAGCGTGAAGCTAAAAAAACTATAATCATTACTTCCTGAGACTAGTGTGTTCAATTA
>JAATLQ010012459.1:24757-50505 GCA_013421005.1 Heliconius erato x Heliconius himera | reverse complement strand
AAAATCGATCACTGAAAGTCCAATAAAAATCAGTTCAGTTATTCTGGACATTAGCTCGGGGAAATAGAAAGACAGACAGAGACAAAAAATATAATATTTTTTATTGTATTTAAGTGTTATGTAAATAACCACATGCACTTGCAAAAACATAGCACAACACATTTAATTTTAATTCTTTTAAATATTTATTTTACTTTGATGATATTAATAATGTAGCTGGTTTTGTTTATTTTTTTTTTTATAAATATTTTAATATGTTTACGTTTACTTATATTTTTTTTCATTCAAATTAGATATTTTCAAAAACAATTTCATAAATATATCTAATAAGCATTCGTATAGTTCAAGCGGGCGAAGCCGCGTCCGGGTCCGCTAGTATAAATATATATAAATATTTTAATTTAACCGGATATTAAAATAAATATTCTATACGATCCAAGGAATAAAATAAAAAGAAGATGTTAAGAAAATTGTATTCAGCGCGTGTATCGCCTTCAAACTTATATCAGAAATTTTCTTATTACAAACGAATGCTTTTAAAAATAATATTAAAAAGCAAAAGTAAGCCAAAATAAATGAAGTTTAAGTAGATATGTTGTTAATATCAAATTTATATTCATTTTTTCTGAAAAACGCAATAATCAACAAAATTTTAAACACAATTTGTTCCCCAACGTTAAGTTTCGCTAACATTTTTTTTCTCATGGAAGTTAGTTACATTTCTTTTCTATTTTCAGCTTCACGCTTTACCCCGCAATTGACACTAGGCAGAAGGAGCGTAGTATTAAGGCACTCCGCTCTCCGCTTTCAGCTAAATTCTAGAGGTATTGTATGTTGAATGGTGGTATTCAAAGCCGTGCTTTGCCGCAATACTAAGGCGAAGGATTGAAAATATTTAATATTTCGTATTCCGTGTGGGAATCGAACCTACAACCTACGTATCTACAGTCACACGCTTGTGCCCCTGTGCCACGATTGGCCATAATGAAGTTACTTATTTAGAAAACGTATAAAAATTTGAACGCAGCGGGACTCGAGCCCGCGTCTCCTGGAAACCGACCAGGAGCTCTGACCACTAAGCCATGCGTTCTCGCCAAGCTACGTCGAAATTTTTATACGCTTGTTATAGTCCGACATAACCGTTATTGCATATGGGAAGCACGCGCGGTAGAATTGCGCAGAACGCGTATTATGATTTCTGCACATAGACGCCCTCTCACACCGCACCGATTCCCCGCGAGGGCTCGCGGAGAATCGGTGCGGCGTGTGGCCGCCCGGCCATACCACTACGGTACAGTCGAGCGCAACGCTGTCCGTTCATTACTATTAAATATCAATATATTATCACATGATAGCGTCATATATGGCGCAGTAAAGCATATTTATCTACTAATATTATAATAATTAGTGTGTTAGAGCAACATGCAAAATCAAGTTATGAATAAGCAAATTTAAAAATTAAATAAAGTACTGAATTTTAATTATTACATACAACTCTTCATCAATCCAAATTGAATAAAAAAGTAAAATTGACAAAGTAACTTTAATATGGTTTTACATGAAATAATAAAAATTATAATACATACATGCAAAAAAAAAATGTAAAAAATAAAGTTTAAATAAAAAAAAATATTAAATATAAAAGCAAAAATTAAAAGGAATGGCGTTCAACTACAGTTTTAATTTACTAAAATAATTAGCAATAAAATGAAAATAAAATCAATCAATCGAGGTCTTAATAAATTAATTAAGTTAATAAATGATATCGTCATCAATTCAATCAAAAAAATTCAAATAAAAAAATATTTATTATCGTTTTATTTAAAACATTTATAAAAAAGCAAGCAATTAAAACGGTAAAAGGCATTTTTGTTTACAATTAATTATATTTTTGTTTGCACCATGTATATATGAGCTCGATTGTACTTATAAAGATGTGTGGGTATGAATTTTCTGTATGGACGTAGCGGTTACACTAACGCACAGTAACACGATATGGCAAAGAGATACCAGACTTTAATTTTTTGTACCTCAAAATTAATTTTTATAATTTACCCAATATTTGTTTCAATATAATCTTTAAAAAGTTTTAATATTGCCAGATATTTCTTTATCCATATTTTATAATACTGTGTATTACGCATACTGAATATTTATGTTGTACATAGGTGTATATAGTATAAACATAAATATCATGTTTCATTAGTTATAAAAGCAGAAGTTTAGTTTAGTTTGGTTTGAAATGACTCCTGTTCATTACTTAAAAAAAAAAAATCGGGCTAGTCTCGATTTTATTCTCGACAACGATGTATGGAACTGTTGATTTTTTTTTTCAATATTTAGATATCCTCATAAAAATTTCGTTTTGTGTAATTTACTAGAACATAAAGATGATCAGATATTTTAATTATCATTTAATAATGATTTACTAAGCGTGGGGTAAAACAACATAACAGGGTAACACTGATCAAACGTTTTCAGCGTATACGTATTCTGCGCAATTTTACGCGAGTACCTCCGATTGTCAATAAGAGTTTTGACGGACTATACAACTTATTTATGTTGTTCGGTTGGTCTGCCTGGTCGGTTTCCAGGAGGCACGGGTACGAGTCCCGCTGCGTTCAAATTTTTATACGTTTTCTAAATAAGTATTTTTGTTTCCTAAGTGTGGAATATCACTTTCAAAATGTTTAAAAACATAATGAAGTTAGTTACATATTATACTCGTATATATTTCATATATATAAAACAATATACGTATGTAGTGATATTAAACTGTATTATATATTAGAAATTGATATCATTATAGAGAAATTGAGCTCACGTCGCCGACAGCGTAAAATGATTGCGACGCCAGTCGTGTATAGAGAGATATAGTGAATAGATCGTAAACGTAATATTAATAATTTCAGGTTAACATATTAACAGGCTGAGGTGTTGTGGTGCAGGGGCACAGGGGCCTGACTGTTACGCGCTAGGTGTGGGTTCGATCCTCACTCTGGACAATGAATTATAACAGAGAAATATTTTTATTTCTTCGCTCTGGCACCAAGGCAAAAGAACGGCGTTGAAATCCGCCACTCGAAACACTATGCCTCGAAACAATCGGCAGAAAGATAAGGAACGGAGAGTCTTAACACTAGTCTCTCTATACGTTCTCTGCAGATAGTAGGATATAGCGTGAAGCTGATTTAATAATTATATTATTTAAGAACAAACATATTTTTTAACATTTTTAAGTGTTACAATACATTTTGGAAACGAAGGATTTTTTTTAGAAAATTGTCTAAGAGACGCGGGTTTAAATCATGCTATGTTGACTATTTTATACGTTTTCTTATAATTTTATATATCTACAAATTTTTATTTGTGACTTCCGAACATTATTAAGAAGTACATCTCCCTTATCTTCGGCGGCTGTTAGATGACTACCTCCAAGATAGAAAAGTGGTATGGATATGGGAGGAAAGTAGTATGGTATGGATTGCTCGATGACATTTTAATTGCAGGATATCCAAGAGGTCAATTTTGAAACCTTTACTTAGGAACCTGGGACCTGATTGGCACATTTGTGGTAGAGACGACCGTGGAGACAGTAAGCTGGTCTGATATAAAAAACTCCATACTCTAGCTTCCGCTAAAATTTTTGATATTTTTTGTCGAATGGCGGAGCTCAACGCTGTATTAAAACATTTTTCTAAGTTTAATAGTACTTTGCAACAATATTTTATTTCAGTTATAATGATCTAGTTCACTGCACTGCTCATTAAGAGAGGGTGTGTTGCTTCCACATACACGTGAAACATAATAAAAATATTATTATAAAAAATATATTTTTGTTTACTTTTTTAGCGTCATGTTGTATTCTGCACATAACAGGGTAAGCAGAGGGAACCTATACTTAAAACACTCCGTTCCCCACTTTTCGGCAAATTTTTGGAGTCGAGTTCGGTACTAAAGCGAAGAAATAAAAATATTAATAAATAATAATTCCCCTCGAGTAGGTATCGAACCCACAACTATCACGTTACAGTCACATCATTGTGCCCACGACGGCCTCTAATAACAATAAAATATATGTTCTTTTTATTTAATTTTACTTAAATGTTCTAATTAAATATATGACTTTGTTCTCTTGAAACAATTCTTCGTCCAAATCTCTGGGCTGACCAAAGTAGGTTAACACAATTTTCTTATTCTTGTATCGTCTGTTTAGTTTTATATTGATTTATCGCGAACAATATATAGTAATTGGAAAAACCCAGTGAATGCTAATTATTTTATGGCGTACTTTAATAAAAAAAAAGGCTAGATTATAATGTAAAAGTAATTTATAAAAGACTAGTCGTGACGCAGGGGCACAAAATGATATTGTAAACGCGACTGGTTGTGGTACACAATATATTTTTAACTCAATTTATATTTCCATTTCTTTGCTATGGAGGCAAAGCGCGGCGTTAAGTTTCGCCACTCATAATGTAATGACTCCAGAATTCGGTAGAAAATCCCTACTTTTTAATCGGAGTGTCTTAACATTAGTTTCCCTTTGCCTACGTTGCTGTGTGTGGGATAGAACGTGAAGGTGATTTTTATTTAAATTTATAATATTTTGAAAGAAACAGAAAATTACATTGGATATACAATGTACATGATGGTTATTTGTAAAATATGAAAGTTGAATATATTTTACTTTTTTATTATTCGAAGAAAGATAAAAGGATTTAATTTTCTTCATTGAAACTTCACTTCACTTAAAATAACTAAAAAAGTAATTAATGTTTATTCTCAGTTTCACGCTGTTTTTATATATAGCATGATAGGCAGAGGGTACCTAGTGTTAAGACACTCAGTTTCCCACTTTAAACCGAAATTTCGAGGCATTGCGTATAGAGTGTCGGAACTCAACCTACCAGACCCACCAGAGCGAACCAATGAAAATATTAATAACGATAATCGACCTCACAACCGTCTCGCTTACATTCACACGCTTGTGTCGCTGAGCCACGACGGACTTTTCCAGATCTCTATATACTTTCACTTCAAATATGAGGACAGACAAATCGAACCCACTATCACCGCGTGTTTTACACAACACTCTAATAGAGTTGATATTTCCGAAAAATTAAATATCATTTATATAAATACCTATACGTATATTAAGCAATTATTTGTACAACGATGTTTGTCTTCATATTATGGATAGTATTGTATTGTATTGTTATAATGTGTACATAATTAGATGCATCTCGTTATTGAGATAGGTCAATTATCTTGTCAATAAGACTATAGGTATTAGGCATATGTAGATTTGTATACATTGCAAATGTATATGTTCTTATAAGGCTAGTCGTGACGCAGAGGCACAGTGTGAGTGTAAACGCGTATAGTTGTAGGTTCGATCCCCACTCGAAGAAAATAAATATTTATTTTAAATTTATATTTCTTCGCTCTGGTGTCGAGGCAAAGCGGCGTTGAGTTACTCCACTCAACATACAATGCTTACAGAATTCGGTGAAAAGAGAGGAATGAAGCATCTTAACACTAGGTTCCCTATGCTTACCCTGTGTGGGTGAAGTGATAAAAAAACAAATGTATATATATATATATATATATATATATATATATATATATATATATATATATATATATATATATATATATATATATATATATATATATATATATATATTAACGAGATTGAGGCCAGTTGTGGCGTAGAGGCAGGGGCGTGTGACTGTAAATGCGACAGTTTATGGATTCGATTCTCAGTCGAGGAAATGAAATATTTAACATTTCTTCGTTTTGGTGTCGAGGTGAAGCACGGCGTTGAGTTCCGCCGCTCAATACGCAAAGCCTCGAAAATACAGCGAAAAGCAGTGGGGAACGGAGTGTCTTAACTCTAGGTCCGCTCTGCCTACCTTGCTATATACGGGATACAGCGTGAACCTGTATGGAAGTTACATTTTTAAGCTCTTAATTCAATTAAATTCTCTAAATTATTCACTATAATTTAATATATGCAACTTATTTATAGAACGCAACGATGACATAAGAAGAGTCATTTAAATATCACGTACAATATCAAGTAAAACACCCGACGAGGGCCTTTGTTTACCTTATTTAAAAGAGAAAAAGTTACGTGGGAGCTCAGTCTCATTGTCACTTTTTCCCTATTGTTAGAAACAATAAGTTTTCAACATATTTGTATTGTTTTTTCACATATATGTGCAACTACAAATATCTTTGGAATAATTCACAAAGGCAAAGCATGATCTTAACTTAAAACTATCAAGACTAGAATTCGGGTTTTCTGCGAAGCTATACTATATCCGTCTCTGTTATTCTTATGGAGAAGTGCTTTTAAAGGTCATCTATCTCTTTCCAACTTGGGGAGGCTTGCGCGGAAAGAGAATGTGGGTAACGAACGACCTTTTGCCGTTACGGGCAGCAGTGCGGAGCGTCCATTCACCAGGAGTGGTACTCTCGGTCGCCGTAATACTACACCGTTCCGAACATCTGACAGCCTGAAAAAAATTACGTAAATATTACCACAGCGTATAAGTATTACGAAATCCTGGCAGCTACCAGTCGCTGCCTGTTCGAATCCTTGTTTGGGTACATGTGCCGTCCGCGTTCTGTTTTAGTGCTGCTCGCTTGACCCTGGTGATTTTATTTTATATAATTTTCTAACCCTGTTTCTTGGTGGACTGTCTGTGCTTGTGTGTTGTTTCGCCTCATTTGGATTGTCATTGGCTGTCTTGGTAAGTTTGCTATATCTTATTGAGATTATTTTAGTATTTATTTAATGTTATTATTTATGTTTTAATTGAATTGATATCTCTTCTTCGAAAATAAAATTTTAAAATATTCTTTAAACACAACTTAAGCTTAGCATTTTTTTAGATATTATTACCATAAATCTAACGAAACAACATAAAAATAGATTTTATCAACGAATAATATAGAAAAATAAAATTCATATAAACGTACGATAGATGAGATCTAAAGTAATAAAATAATACTGATTTTATTTTCGTCCGTAATAAGAAACTTGAGAGGCGCCAAAAGTATAGGCTGTGGACATAAAGGCGAAGGGCAATCGCGAATACGACGCCCCAAACCCTTAACGAACTTAATTACTTGAGTGAAGCTTTCTTTTTTATAGAAATTTCATCGGAGATCAAAAAAAGATAAATTAGAAGTAAATCTTTATGGATATCAAAAAGCTGCGTAAGAGAAAATTGGGAGAGTAATAAAATATTTATTTCTTTTTCCCTAAATTATCTATCTATAAAGCCATTTTCTTTTTATTATTATTTTCATTTGATATATATAACAGAACATGTTTTATATGAAAATTATAATATATTTACAAAAGGCTTGACGAAACGACATTCTATTAAGTATGTATATAGATTATACGTATCCAAAAAATATTCCATTTTGAATATTCTTTGTTTAATAGTTTTAAATATTCTTTGATTAAATAATTTATTATGAAATTAAAGATAACAAGAACGAAACTAATTTATATAAGGCTTTTTTGGTTTTATAATATTATAAGTCTTGCACAATGATATACAGTTAAACTGAACTAGTTTGATAATATAGTTTTGAATCTTAGAACAAAAGTGATATAACCATAGTTTCGACATCAATTTAAAAGAGAAAATAACAAAAAAATGCACGAAACTTAAAACACGGTGGTTCTAGGTTCGATGTCCACTCGGAGAAAAAGTTTATTTCCATTTTCTTCCTCTGTTAAAACTTGTCGTCATATCACCCAACACAGAACGGAATGTAGAAAAAAATATTGGATCAATTTAAAGCCTAAATAAAAATCTATATCAAACTAAAAACGATTGGGCCATTTTAAAAGTAACTAAAAATATTGCATTCTATTTAATTAATTACTTATTAATTCTTAACTAATTACTTTTATTATTCTGTTTTAGTTTAAATAGTTTCTTTTACATATATTAAGTAATGTAGAATTTAATTGCAAGGCGATAGCCTAATTACGCAGCTGGAAATGCCTGTAAATATAGAAATATATTTATTTTATTAGACATAGGCGCATAAAGAGGCGTGTGATTGTAAACACGACAGGTTGTGGGTTCGAATTTTCATCATTTAATTAATGCTTCATTTAATCGCTCTGGGAAAGATGCAAGGCGTGGCGTTGTGTTCCGCCGAAGTGGAGAACGGAAGTGTCTTAATGGGAACGGATTGGGAACGAACGAACGAACCACTAGGCTTCCCTGTTCCTTATGCGTGCTTTGTCATATGCCGGGATGTAGCATGAAGCTAAAAAATATAATATATAAAACAATTTCAAAAGAACTAAGTAAAACTATCGCGCTATATAATTTTAGATCACAACGATGTCTAGACGGTCGTCTGGATGTACCAAATGTGGTATTCAGGTTACGACTAACCCGGGCAGTAGGGGTCGCTACCTAGCACTAAGTATGTATGTATGTATACAAACACATAAGCCCTGAAAAAGAGCAATTTAATAGTAATAAACCAAACCAAATAATATTTTACGGCTAATTTAAATAAAATTATTAATGTAGCAATTATATTTTATTTAAACTTGGGTGGTTTTTCAAGTTGAAATGTAAATAGTTTAAATGAAAAAGTGTTTTGTCTATGTAACTTTCGATTATTGAGAAATTTCTGGATCGACATACACACAGCACACGGCTTCGAAGCCCTAAAAGATCATCATCCTCGAATACTGTCAAATTCAGTCTCTTTTTTTGAAGTCGGTTAAAAAGTTGAGCAAGTTATTAATCTCATTTCTATGTAAAATGGAAAGAAATTTCAGAAATCATAAATTTTAAGTTATTTTAATAATAACCTACGAAAAAATGATTGTTACCGATAATAATTATTATAATTATTATATTATTGACTTTTAAAAAAGGGGGTTTATGTGCTTTAAGGGGGTATAGTGGATATGTTTAACCTGAAGAATCGCTATAAATGAATATATGCTATTGGCATTTTATTTCTATGTATAAAATATAATGAAAAAGGTAGCGGGATTTGAATCCACGTCCCTTGGAAACCATCAAAGGACTTTATAAAAAAGTATTTTTCTTTCCTAAGTATGAAATGAAACTTAAAAAACGTTAAAAATATAATAGTCATTTATTAAATAATTTTTTTATACTATTGAAAAGAAAACACAAGTTTGTAGTTTTCAACAAAAACATAAAGTCGTAAGTTAGATCCGGCTCGGTCGAGACGATTTGCATTTCGTAGTCACTGTGGAATTCTTTGCGACAGCGCGCGCCGCTAAGAATCATAAGATATGACTGCGAAAGAGACGTCCTATGGTTGTAGCCTTTACAAGAAAATTTACTGTAAATAACGTGCAATAATATCTATAATTTATGATTATTAAATTAAAATTAAATTAAAGGCGGAGGGAACCTAGTGTTAAGACACTCCGTTCCGCACTTTCTGCTGAATTCTGGAGGCATTGCGTGTTGAGTGGCAGTACTCAACGCCGCGCTTTACCTCGACACCAGAGCGAAGAAATGGAAATATAAATTTAAGTATATATTTCATCTCCTCGAGTGGGGATCGAACCCACAACCAGTCGGTTTTGCAGTCACACCTCGTGCCGCTGCGCCACGACCGGCCTCAATATAATTTATGATTATAATATAAATAAAAAAAATTATATATTCTTCAGTACTATATTTTGAAATTATTAATGAAAATATTTCGCCCTCCATTGTCCCCTCGTTTATTAAATCATTAAATAATTTTGTTATAAAGTGGCTTTTGCCTGCGGCAAGGGTAGACCCTATGGCTAAACGAAATAAGTAGTCGTTGTGTATAGTACAAGATAACTTTGACGAGATAACTTTGATCTCAGGTAATAATAATAATAATAATAAAGCCTTAATAACAATAACATTGAGGCCGGTCGTGGCGCAGCGGCACGAGGTGTGACTGCAAAACCGACTGGTTGTGGGTTCGATCCCCACTCGAGGAGATGAAATATTTACTTAAATTTATATTTCCATTTCTTCGCTCTGGTATCGAGGTTAACCGCGGCGTTGAGTTCTGCCACTCAACACACAATGCCTCCAGAATTCGGCAGAAAGTGGGGAACGGAGTGTCTTAACACTAGGTTCCCTCTGCCTACCCTGCTGTGTGCGGGATACAGCGTGAAGCTAATTTATTTTTTTTTTTTATTCTTAATAACAATCTAAATGATCATAATACAGAGTTTTTTTATAATATTGACACCGGTAAAGATTGTTTTGCCTTAGCATAGGCCTCTCCCAAAGCTTTCCATATATTTCTATCGTGGGTTTTTGATAGATCTCAGGTAGAGTGGGCTAAATAAAAACAATTAACGTGTTGTATGTAATATAGCCTATTATAGCCTTCATCGATTAAAGGACTATCCAACAAAAAGTAAGCAAAGCAAAAGCAGTTCTTAAGTATAGCGCGCTTAATCAAACAAACTCTTCAGCTTTATCATATTAATATACGTATTTTGTATATCAATACGTAATTTTTTCTCTAAGGATTTATTCCGTTGCTTTACCCAAATCTATCCTACAAGTTGCGGAAATGTTAATGTCTTTGCTAATAAGTAAGAGCTCATAATACCTACTTTTGATATTCAGCTTCTCTCAATATCTCTTATAGGAAGATAGGTAGAGAGAACCTAATGTCAAGACATTCCGTTCTCCACTTACTCCCGTATTTGGAATATCCTTATCCTATTCTATCTTACTAATATTGTAAGAGTGGATGTTTATTCCGCTTTCACGCAAAAATTACGAATGGATTAAAACGAAGCTATACAGTAATATAGTTAAAACATCAGAATATAGTATATAGTTTAGATATGTTAAATTGTTATATTAATTGGTTATATTATAATTCTTAAGCGGGCGAAGCCGCGTTTGTGTCGTTAGTTGTGGATATAGCAGTAGAACTATTAACACTACTATTAGACAGGGTCATATGTTTAACCACCATTATTTACTTGTTATTAGATGAATTTAATTGAAATTATAATATTTTTTAGTCATAAAATTAAACGAAAAAACTAAGGAAAAACAAAAAGAGATAACTTTATTTTTAAAGGACGAACAAATATAGAGTTCTCTACATTTTGATTTGGTAAACAACGCGTCCAATTCTATTGTAAAGATGACTCAGAGGTCTCTCGAGGTCATCTCCTCGGCATCCGTCTCCACGCGTTTGTCGATTCTTACGCAAGACTCTCTCAGCACATTTACAACCTGCCGAGAACGTGAAGCTAATATTAAAACATGTGAAATTTCGAATTCTGCACCGATATCGTCTACCGCAGGATACTTATTTTACTTAAAGTATATTATACTATATTTTAAACTTAGAAGACACTTTGTTAGATTAGTCGTAAGTTTATGAAATAGATGTATTGAGTATATAATATGTATATATATTTATGTGACATATATTTTATGAACATTATAATGAAATTTTACATAGGTTGCTTTAGTAGAAGAAATATAATTATTTTTTATTTTTATATTATATCCAAAACGTAATAATTAAAAAAAAAACAGTATCGCATGTTTTTTTAATTACCACTCAGAATACGTGTACAAAGTTTTATGACAATCGGTTCACTAGTTTTAGTGTGAAAGCGTAACAAACAAACTTACATACGCATTCATAACATTAATATGATTACGTCGGTTATGACGCTTTTGAGTAGGTATTTATTTGATAATACAATTTTTAGCAAAGTTATTAAAGGAATGTATCGATTTGCTTATTATATGGTTATTAAAATATTTTTGAAAGTTAACAATAAAAATAATTACTTGTAATATAAATTAGTCACGTCTAGTTTTAATGGCTTATAAATGATTACGTTCGTACGTACATACTATATAACATTGGCCCTTAGTATTAAATATTGTGGTACCAAACCACAAAGGCGTGTGACTATGAAAGAATAAACAAATAGAATATATTTACAAATGCATTCCTATATTTACTTCGAAAGTAGGTAGAGAAATAAAAAAAAAATAATGATAATGTATAATTTGAAGAAAAAATGATTTGATATACAAAAGTTCCGTAGTGAGCTACTCTACACAACGTTTATATTTTTGTAATAATCTACAATTTTTTTTAGCTTCACGCTGTATTGGAATTGGAGGGAACCTGGGAACCTGGTGTTAAGATATTCCGTTTCTAATAAGACACTTCAGTCCCCCCATTTTCCCACGAAATCTGGAGGCATTGAGACACCAGAGTGAAGAAATGAAAATATTATATATTACATTTCCTCGAGTGGGAATTGAATCTACAATCTACATCAAGTAGCATTTACAGTCACACACTTACACTGCGCCACCACAGGTCTGAACCTGCTACTTAAATAAATAAATAAAAAGAAATTGTAATAATATGTATCTTTATACATATAAGCAATGCGCAATATTATATACATTATACGATTACCATATTAAAATCGATAAAAGATGAATCACATCGAGAAAAATCTCATCTCTAGGCGTGGTATCTAGCACGTTGATCGATTGCGTGCTGGATTTGAGCTAAAAACGCTAACTAAAACAAGTCGGATGGGTGATCATGATGAATTACACACTTTCAAATACGAAGATATTTCAGATTCCAATTTTTTTCAGCTTTACGTTGTAATCCGCACATGGCTGAGTAGGCAGAGGGAACCTAGGAACCTAGTGTTAAGACACTCTGCGTTCCAATTGAGACACTGCTGTTGTTTTCAATTGAGACACTGCTGCTTGACACTTTCCGCCGAATTCTGGAAGCTTTGCGGGTTTTGTGTCCTGCCTTTATTCCAGAGTGGAAAAAAATAATATATTAAATATTTCCCCGAGTGGAAATCGAATCCAAAACTCGTTGTTTTAGCAGTAACTTGCCTACTGTACCACGTTTGGCCTTCGGCTTTCATGTGGAACAAAAAACGATCCGTAGAAATCACGAATCGGGAACCTACAGAACCAATTAGCCGTTAAATGGGTCTACCACAATAGAATAATATAAAGAGTATATATCATTTTTCTGGTCACGTATTGGGTTACCGTTCTTTGTTACGTACGAACCACTTTCTGTGAGTGAATAGGAACGAAGGACTTGGATGTGTATTGAATATGATTAATTATTTCTTAGTCATATGAAAGGTCGTCGATTGTAGCCTTGCTTTAACGTTTTTCGACGATCTTATAAGGTTGTAGGAACTTTCTAGTTCTGCTAGGCTGTAACGGCCACGCCATTGATTCCTTTGTTGTAGAAATAAAACGTGTAACGATTTCGATTTATTGTATTATAATTTAAAAATAGTATAGTCTGACGTGAATATAATTTCAATTTCTGTTAGTCTAAGTATTGCGGGTGAAATTTAAATTAAAAACGCTAATTAAATTTAAATAGTAAGTCAAGGCACTAGCGTGTGTGACTATGTGACTATAAGCATCATAGGTTATTGGTTTGATTCGCATTCGAGGACATTAAAAATTTACAAAAAACAAAATTTTGTGGCGTCAAGACAAAAGCGCGGCGTTGAGTTCTGTCACTCAACACGCAATGACTCAAGAATTCTAGGAAAAGTGTGGAATAGGACATTTTAACATTAAAAACTCACTGCGTACCTAAAAAAAAACTTAAATCAATAAAAAGTAATGATAATATTCTTAAGCAGTCTCATTTCAAGCATAATGGCTTATTCGATTCGAAGTTTGCAAAATACATTCAAGTTTTGCCTACGATGCAGCAAAATTGGCTCGGCTTCAAGGCTGGCTGCCAAAGTTCAAAGACAGTAACAGTTTTTTTTGCCCCGCCTATAGAGCTATCATTCTTAAGATACGGCAATAAACGCCACTCGAAGGCAAATCTCATTTATTTTGGAAAACATCGCACTGGACGCTTTTAATTCCCTAGTAGATTCTTTCGTATTTCATTATGTAAAGTAGTTGAAGACTGATACTATCAATAAGTCTTTGTGCTTTTAAGCGCTCGTTTGAATAGGGTTTTTGATTTAAAAGTGATTAAGTTTAGTATGTTTTTTTGGTAAAATATCTTTCAAAATTTTGTCTTTTTGAAGCGAAGCGTGCAGTTGTAAACGAAAAATGTCACAAAAATTGTAACACGGGTACCTAATAATTGTCCCTTTTAGATGCCTTTTTGTTTTGTTCTTGACACGCCCGAAGCATTATTTGGGGTAATGTTAAAATAAAATTTGCGTAAATTCGACCTCGAAATTTTGTCTTCTATTGTCGCCATCAAAAGAAGTCGAACAACTGTTTTGACTTTTTGTAAATATTTGCGACGATAACTCTTAATTAGTTTGAAATGGAATACATAAACGTGTATTTTAGTTAAATAAAACGCAAAAGAGAAGAAGAGAAAATCGATTCGAATCGATTTATATTTTCATTTCTTCGCTTTGGTGTCGAGGCAAAGCTCGGTGTTGAGTCCCGCCACTCAACACGCAATCCCTCCAAAACTCGGAGGAAAGTGGGGAACGATGTGTCTTAACACTAGGTTCCCTCTGCCTACCCTGTCGTATGTGAGATACAGCGTGAAACTGTTTTTTTTTTTAACATATCTTATATATTTATTAAGACAAACAAATGTTGACCCGAGTTGATTATTCCAAGGTTATAACAGAAATCACCTTAATGGGTTTTCCGGGGCAATAAAAAGGTCAACTGTAAATATTAAACTATACCCCAAGAGGTACGCCGAGGGCGATTTCGTCTCGGTCCAGTGCTGCGTAGCCTATAAAATCATTCAACGTTTTCTTCACGCTGTTTTAAACATTTATTTCTTACTATTCAATAATAATAGTAGAGGCCAGTCGTGGCGCAGGTGTTTAAGCGTCTGATTGTAAACGTGAGAGGTTATGGGTTCGATTTTTACTCGAGGAAATGAGATATTTAATATTTTTATTTCTTCGGTCTGGTGAACACACAATGCCTCCAGAATTCGGTGGAAAGTGGAGGGCGGAGTGTCTTGACACTAGGCTCCCCCTATTTATCGTGCTATGTTTCACACGTAGCAGTGCATCGATTTAGAGTGAAGCTGAAAAAAAATTGTGCTCAATAATAGTATATATAATAAATAATAGTATATATTAGTTTAATAGTTGACACTTAATTTTGACGTATTTAAACAATCCAATGGAAAACTTCTAACTAATTGAAAAGAAAAATCTGGACAGAAAAATCTGCGTTGTTTGTGAGAAAGCAACTGTAGTTAGCAGATTTCTAATGCAAATATCAATAGATGCTAATAAATGCTTTCTAACCTGTTCGTTTACTTTCTCCAAAATATATTTTTTTATATCGTATTCATATTTATAATTATGTTCATATGTAATTTTAAGCTTGGGCTTAATATTTATGTGGGGTTCTGTGATACGTTTGAATTTTAATTGAAAGCTTTACGTATGTACTACGCTGAAGCTAAATACATATATAAATTCTATATACATTTCTAAATGTCTTTACTTCAATGCGTAGGCATTGATGGAAATGAAGTTATGTTACGTTTTTATTTAGGTATATTAAGAATATTAACACCATTTGGTTCCTAATACATTTTTTAACTATAATGTTAAATATTTAATTATTAATTTCTTATTCAGCTTCACGCACAAAGCAGGGTAGGCAGAGGGAACCTAGTGTTATGAAGACACTCCGTTTCCCACTTTCCGCCGGGTTTGGAGGCATTGTGTGTTGAGTGGCGGGACTTAACACCGCGCTTTATCTTGTTAATTTCTTATTAATAAATTAAAATATTTTCATTTTCTTTCTCTAGTAACGAGACAAAACGCGGCGCCGAGTTCCGCCATTTAACACTAAATGCCTCAAGAATTCGACGGAAAGTGTGTAAAAGTCATAATGAGTAATAGAGTGTCTTAACTCTAAGCTTCCATGTAGCTTCTGCCTATCCTGTTATATGCGAGATACAGCTAAAAATATAAACTCATATAACGCTATATTTACTTGGTGAAGTTTAATATATTTGGCTCCTTCCATATTTTAGTATTAAAATCATGACGTGATATTATTTAAATATACCTAACATTATACGATTTTCAATTAGGAAAGGAAATTATTAAGGAATTTTCATTTATCTCGTCTGTCAATTAAAGAAGGGGGCGTGAAAAGCTGTTTTTGTCTGTGGGGATTCAAAGGAAAACAACTTCGATACATTACATTAATTAACTTTTATTGAGATTAAATGAATAGATACGTATTCGCTATACGAAAAATATATTTTCTATTTGTTATTTATTATTATGAGGCCGGTCGTGGCGCAGCGGCACGAGGTGTGGCTGCAAAACCGACTGGTTGTGGGTTCGATCCCCACTCGAGGAGATGAAATATTTACTTAAATTTATATTTCCATTTCTTCGCTCTGGTGTCGAGGTTAAGCGCGGCGTAGAGTTCTGCCACTCAACACGCAATGCCTCCGGAATTCGGCAGAAAGTGGGGAACGGAGTGTCTTAACACTAGGTTCCCTCTGCCTACCCTGATGTGTGCGGGATATAGCGTGAAGCTAATTTATTTTTTTAATTTATTTGTTATTTATACGTTCGTATATATTTCCTTTCTTATTTAATTTAAAAATATCTTGTTACAAAAATATTATCTATATTAGAAAAGAAGTCACATTATATTTCTTTCTGTACATTAAAATTAAAAAAGTAATTTCACAGTACGCGAGAAGTTTATATAAAACGTTGGCCAAAAGACGGGACGGTACGACAAGAATGCGACGCCTCGACCGCTCAGGAATGTAGCGTAGCCATAGTGTGGACTAATGCAACTTCCGTTGAGGCTTATTTCTTTTTTTTATATTTTTTTTTTGAATTTTGCATTTTGTTAAAATATTTCGTAGACTGTTAGCTATAATTATTATATATATGCTGTTAATAATATAAACCCATTCTTTGGTTTGTTTATGGTTGAATTGGTTGAATGGTTCTTGGTTGCGGTAACTTAACGCCGCGTTTCTCTTGTTACCAGAGCGATGTTATGATAATATATCTCACTACCGTCACGCTTACAGTCGGACTTTTTAAACACATGTTTTAGTGTCTAATTAATTATATAACAATACCCAGTATGAGCCTAGTCGTAGCTAAGGGTCATAAGTGTGTAACTGGTTGTGAGTTCAATCCCCACTCGAGATAATGAAATATTTATTTAAATTCATATTTTCATTTCGTCACTCTTGTGTCGAGCGCGGCTTTCATTGAGATTCGCCACTCAAGATGGAAAGTGGATAACGGAGTGTCTTAACACTAGGTTACCTACCCTGCTGAGTGCGAGATACAGCGTGAAGCTGATTAATTTTTTTAACTATTATACAACAATCACAACCGAAAACTTACCGTTACAGGTCATATCGACATGTTAGTAACAAGTGTGAGCAATGTGAACTATTCCGTACGTTTACCGTTACAAAAACAATGACGGGAAACGTGTCGAAACGGCAGATCGCAACGGGTTGCGTAACCGTTGCGATTTTTGGAACAATAAAATACATAAAATATGTAGCAATGCCTTATTGCGAGAATAATTATATCTAATTGAGTGCACATTGAAACATAATAGATCTGTTTATGTTAATTGGTATTCAAAATGTCGTATTTTTGTATAATTGGAGCTTTAAATAAATTTTAGGCCAATCGTGGCGCAGTGGCATAAAGTGTGACCGTAAAATCGAGTGGTTGTGAGTTCGAACCCTACTCGAGGAGATGAAATATTTATTCAAATTTATGTTTCTATTTCTTCACTCTGGCATCGAGGCAAAGCGCGGCGTTGAATTCCGCCACTGAACACGCAATGTATAATTCGACAAATTGTGGAACGAAGTGTCTTAATACTAGGTTCCCTCTGCCTACCCTGCTGTGTGCGTGAAGCTGATAAATTAATTTTCTTAAGTTACGTCACAAAAATGTATATATTTATGTATATATTTACAAATAAGCTGTAGTTTGTCTAAGCATATTGCAATAGCAGTAATAATAATAACAAGTTCTTTGATTTTCACGATTATTACACATTTTAAATAAAACTATTTTAACCGGATTGATCGCGTATATTTTGTACTTTTATACATTTTTGGAAACCCGACGTTTCGAACACTTTGCAGTAGTCCGTGGTCACGGGTAGAGTCTACCCGTGACCACCGTGTAATCCGGTTAAAATAGTTTTATTTAAAATAATAATAACTTTACAAAAAGAAAACGAAAACTCAACATTTTACACGAGCGTTTACCAACTACTTTTGAGCCCTTCATCTTACTTACTTACTAACTTAGTAAGGTATTATAGTTCAGGACAAGCTGGAAGTACATTGTAATGCAATATAATAAAGGTTGTATGTAAAAAAATGTTGAATGAAATTTAAAGCTTTAATTTTATTCCGAGTGAACACAGAACTCGGCACCCTTATGGGTCTCACATTATTTTATCGGTGAAGTTACATTTAATTTAGCTCTACATTGAAGATTTTTGATGGAATACAAATATCTTTTTTTTCTTTTTCTTTTTTTTAGCTTCACGCTGTATCCCGCACACACCAGGGTAGGCAGAGGTTCCCTCTGCACAATACAATGTTAAGACACTCCGTTCCCACTTTCCGCCGAATTCTGGAGGCATTGCGTGCTAAGTGGCGGAACTCAACGCCGCGCTTTTTCTCGACACCAGAGCAAAGAAATGAAAATATAAATGTAAATATATATTTCACTGCCTCGAGTGGGGACCGAACCCTCAACCAGTCGATTTTACAGTCACAATTTCTGCCTCTGCGCCACTACCGGCCTCACAAATATCTATTTTAGTTTTAGTAATACAGTTTATACATCAAAGGCCATCTTTTTATAAAACGACACAGACACGATCGTGGAGTGTTATTGACAAACGGAATTTTTTACAATACCTTTGCATTTGAATCGACGTCGATGCATATCGAGTTTACGATGGAGCTTCGAATTTGAGATGAGAGTAAAATCTGACTACAACTTCAAACTTTTACATGAAAATTTATGACTTTTAAGGATCTATTGCTCACTTCTCTTTTTCTTTACACTTTTATTTAAGTTTTTGTTGTCGTGTCAGTTACTCAACTTTATAAAGGCAGAACTTTACAGTTGTGAAGCTAATTTGTATGTGTTTAAACTTCATATTCCAGACTTCATATTTAATAGTGACAAAAAAGGTATTTTTTTTATTTTCACGTTCTATCTTGTATATATCGGGGTAGGCATTGGGAACCTGGGAACCTAGTGTTAAGATACTTCTGCGAATTCTCGAGACATTACATGTTGAGTGACACAACTCAACGCCGCACTTTGCCTCGTTACAAGAGCGAGGAATCGCCGGGCTATATAGCGTATAAACATAAGCATAAGCGTATCTTGATAACAAATATTTTACATAACTTAATTTGTTTACGCGACAAATTATTTCATATAAAGAGTTCAAAGTTTTAGTTAAATTTAAAATTCTATTACGTACCACCTTCTGTAATGTTTTTACTTTATAACTGTTGTCACATAAGGCAGGAATGTGATCTTTAATACAAGTGTATCCTGGGCCAAAGCTAATTTTCAAGCAAAAATACGGATCCGGAAAGTTGAAGTAAGTACTTACGCAACGTTTGTAAGGGAACGTTATATAATACGTCCCTCATCGTACGTGACAAGGCTTCCGTCGTCGGCACAAAATATCTTATTTTGTACTTTTTGCGCCAATCCCTGGAAAGGATGCTCAGATATTGAAATTCCTTCGCCTATTTCATCGATACAAGTGCTTGAAAGGCGCTACTTTGCTTGATTTTCTTTATATTTTTTAAATCTATTTATTAATATAATGAATGTGAAAATTTGTAAGGATGAATGTTTGTTACTTATAAATATTAGAAATGTGAAATGTTCGTTCCCCTTTTACGCAAAAACTACTGAACAGATTTAGATGAAACTTTACAGTAGTGTAGTTTAAGCAGAATAACACATAGAATAAATTTATGTAAAATATATGTAAAAATTGTATAGCTTGCTATTGTGTATAGTTAAAGCCGGCGAAGCCACATTAAGGTCACTAGTAATTTATGCATTTCGTTTCTTTGGAGAGCTATTTTTAGTCAATATCTTAAAATACGGGAAATGCTAACAATCTATATATATGACATAGATATGACATATATGAATCAGCACCTGATAATTTACAGTGGATATCTATCCACTAAATAAAAATAATCTTATTTTTCCTTTATGTTGATTTTAAAATATAAAAAATTGTGAATCATATAACTTTTTTGTTTAAGACCCAAAACATCGCATCCGAAAACATGACTCATGGGTTCGGCCCTGCCAGAAACGACTTGGTCTTTCTCATGTTTTCTTATTTAAAGGAAATTCCAACATAATAACATTTTTTACAACTATATAATATTTATTTATAAATTAGAAATATTCAAGACTTCATTTGATATGAATTCACAAATTACGATTTAAAAAAAAAAACATTAAAATTTTCATATAATATAAAAATTACACGATTTTTGGAGTAAAGTGGTGTATTACGGCGTCGACTGCAAACCTCTGTTGTGGGTTCAAACCCCACTCGCTGGATTGGCTTTTACCACCACAAAACAAGACCATAACCAACCATCCTATTCCATATCTTAAGCACGTTCGTCCGTTCTATATATCCAATTACAATTTCAAACAAAAAGCCTTAAGCGTCTGACAATAGTACTTCACTTTACAGATACAATTTAAAAACTTATGAGCGTTGATCACGTTTCCTCTCTTGAGACTCGACGACGTTATTGGTGTCCCTCGAATAAGTGACTGACCCAATTTCTTTCCACAAGTTTATTCTGACACTTGATAGTTAATGTTATTTGAGTTTTTGAGTCTTATTTTATATACATTTTTGTAGGTACTCCCATAAAAAACGTTAACCTAATTATATTTTTTTATACAGCTTCACGCTGTATCCTGCACGCAGCAGGGTAGGCAGAGGGAACCTAGTGTTAAGATACTCCGTTCCCCACTTTCTGCTGAATTCTGGAGGCATTGCGTGTTGAGTGGCAGAACTCAACGCCGAGCTTTGACTCGACACCAGAGCGAAGAAATGGAAATATAAATTGAAATAAATATTTCATCTTCTCAAGTGGGGATCAAACCCACCACTAGTCGGTTTTACAGTGCCACTTTGTGCCCCTGCGCCACGACTAGTATAAAAATACCTTAAACAGAACGTAATTATTTCTATGTATAAAAAATTAAAAAAGAAATTGCAATTAATCATTTAATATCATTTTCAATGGTACAATAATCGTAAATTCTAAATTTATAAATATTTCACTTCCAAAATATTATTAACCACATATTTTCCTATAACCTAATAATATAAATAAAGAAAGAAACCAGTTACTATATTGTTTTGGATAATATAATTTCCCAGTTTTAAACAAGCCAGTCTGAGGCGTGCGTGGCGCAGGGGCATAAAGTGTGACTGTAAAACCGACTGGTTGTAGGTTCGATCCCCACTCGAGGAGATGAAATATTTACTTAGCTTTATATTTCCATTTCTTCACTCTGGTGTCGAGGACAAGCGCGGCGTTGAGTTATGCCACTTAACACGCAATGCCTCCAGAATTCGGCAGAAAGTGGGGAACGGAGTGTCTTAACACTAGATTCCCTCTGCCTACCTCACAGTGTGCGGGATAAAGCGTGAAGCTGATTTATTTTATTTATTTTAAACAAAATATTCTATATAATGAGTTTATAAGTACCTATCTATAGATCAATTCGCGCATAGCAGTTGGCAAACCTGTTTCTGTTCACGACCATGTTTGGTATGTGAGTGGCGACGCTAGGCGTGGTGCGAGGCCGCCTGGTGCTGAGAAATTGAAAGTATAGCTTCACTAGCTTTTTGCTATGTCTTCGTCTGTCTTATTGACTTAAATCGAGCGGTGAAACTCTCACTGGTAGTAGCGAATGATATTAGAAAACGAAGCGAATAGGTAATGACATTATGTACACAAAGATTTTTTATGACCAATTGATTTCTGTTACAATGTTATTTTTATATTTAAAGTCAGAGAGGAGTCTCGTTGATGTGAGATATTTCACGTTAACACTAACTAAAGCAAACGGTTAAGATTGCCTTTTTTTTTGTATGCTCACGCTGTATCCCGCATTTAGAACTCGGCGGAAAGTGGGGAACGGAGTGTCTCAACACTAGGTGCCCTCTGCCTACCCTACTGTGTGCGGGATACAGCGTGAAGCTGATTTATTTAGTATTTATGATTGTAAATTCATTTTACTGTAGTCATAACATCTGATTTTATGAGTAAGAAGGTATAAAAATTCCAATTGATTTTAATCACTTATTTGTTGAATTCGTCGCTTTAGGTATCCAATCTAAATTAAATATAATGCTTTTTCTTTATCTTTTTTTGTTTTGTTTTTTAAATATAATTTTGAAATCTCTTAAAAAAGCATTTATAAAAATAAAATTAAAATAAATTAAATTAGCTTCACGCTGTATCCCGCACACAGCAGGGTAGGCAGAGGGAACCTAGTGTTAAGACACTCCGTTCCCCACTTTCTGCCAAATCCAGAATTTGGCATTAGGCATTGCGTGTTGAGTGGCAGAACTCAACGCCGTGCTTAACCTCGATACCAGAGCGAAGAAATGGAAATATAAATTTAAGTAAATATTTCATCTCCTCGAGTGGGGATCGAACCCACAACCAGTCGGTTTTGCAGTCACAGCTCGTGCCGCTGCGCCACGACCGGCCTCATTTATAAAAACTTAATAATAATTAATCATAGAGTACGTTCATAATCGACATGACGCAATAAGGTGAACTAGTTGTCATTAATATCGCGTTGCACCATATAGTAGAAGTAGAATAAAATCTTGCTCACATTTTATTATTTTGTATTTTCATTCAATGTTTCCTTACAAAGGTTATCTTTTATTATAGATAGTATAGATACTATTTTATAGATAAAATAAGTAAAAATCTTTATTGTTATCTATATTAAAAGTAATTTTAAAGATGACTTACGAAGTCAATATTTTTCTTTATTCTCAGCAGAACTGCGAACTGAAAGAACTAAGGAAGTTCTTGGAAAAGTCTATTTGAATAAATAATATTTAGAGTTTTATAATTCCAGTACAAAATACACCAAATATATAAATAAATACACCAAAATGTAGCTTCTTATTAAATAAGCATCGATTTTTTTTGTTACGTTATAGAGATTAGCGGCTTAATTAAGCAAATAACGCTAATATAGCCCATATTATTTAAACTTTTGGCTTATTTAACTTAATAGTTTGATGATTAGGTAGTACGTAATATTAAATTTGTTTGTAGTTGTAAGTTTCTTTAATTTTTTTAATAGTGATGTGTCAGAGTTGTTGGTATAAAATAAAAAGTTTCTTTTCTTTTTTTATATACATAAATCAAATATATATACAAATTTAAATAATTAAATTTTAATATAAAAAAAACGCTACGATCTTAAAAGATAGCTTGACCTGGATATCTTCCAGGTATTCACTAAAGAAGAATAACATTTATCTAAGCGCTAACAAATGGTAATGAAGTAAAGTTCAGTTTCCAACTTTAAAGCACTCAATGACGGTAGAAGACGATTAAAACTTTTATATAGCGTTTAAAATTATGATAATTTTAAAATAAAAGGTATTGTTAGAGATACGTGAGAGAATAATGAATGACACATTTTATGATTGTAATTATGGAAATATGACAAATGTATGTACATTTATTTTATGAAAAATACATTAAATAGTCATATGAGGCCATCGTGGCGTAGTGGCACATGCCTGTGACTGTAAACGATGTGGGCTCGATTCCCATTCGAGGACCTTCATTATTATTTATTAATATTTTCATTTCTTTGCTCTAATATCAATTTAAAGCGCGGCGTTGAATTCCGCCACTCTACACACAATGGGGAAAACAGTGTTTTAACACTAGGTTCCCTCTGCCTACATAGGGATACAGCGTGAAGCTAAAAAAGGACCTATATATAAATATACATATGTGTATAGCCTGTATTAAACATAGAAGCTAAATAAAATTATAGCTTATTCTAGTTTTTATTTGTGGCTTTACTCGTGTGATGAAATGAATATTATCAAGAGTTTTGTATGACATATAAATCCTAAGAGCGGGATGTAATCCCTGACCTATAGTAGATAACATAGATATTTTAAAGGTGGCGTAATAGTCTATAGCCTTCCAATATTAATAGACTAGCCAACAACAGGGGCACTTTTCGAATTCGAACCAGTAGTTACTGAGTTTAATGCATACAAGTAGACATTTTTTTAGCTTCATAATATTAGAATAGATTAACAGTTTTGTCCTATAAAACTACTGTCGAATTATTTTAAACATGTTTAATCCACACTTAGGAATAAAATTTAGGAATAAGTATTTTTAAATAAGTATACGGAGAGAGAACGGAGTGTCTTAACACTAGGTTTCCTCTGCCTACCCTGCTGTGTGCGGGATACAGCGTGAAGCTGATTTTTTTTTATACTGTCGTTTTTTTATACCGAATTAGTTGTTCGTAATTATTCAATCATAATTGTAGAGGTAGTATCAACAAATTAGATAATATAAATTAACCTCCTTTGTATAAAGGAAGTGGGCCGATTGCGGCAATTCTTTAAGACGCACTTCTGATCAAAAGTCTTATCGTACAGCTTTGGCTTATGTCCTGAGATACGTTTCACTTAGAACAAAGGGAGTTACTCTATTTAGGGTTGGTATAGTTCTTTGAATATAACGTTGTTATTTAATATTTTTTTGTAATTTAATAAGATTATACTAAAAATATATAAAAAAGTTTAAAAAATACATTGCATTTTTTAGGCGAATACGTAGTTTATAATAGTCTTTTTTATAATATATTGATGACTAATTGATATTCCTAGTAATTTTCGACTACAATTACAAGAAAAAAAGTAAAAAATATCGAAACTTCTCCAATTTTTTCTGAAAATCTGGCAACCCTTACAACATGTCATCACCTTACAAAGGCCTCACAAGTTGTTTCGTATTCAGTTTTCATATCAAATACGTTTCTAGCTTAAGTTGGATATTTATCCTTAAAGTTTGTTTTATTCAGTTTATGATAATTTTAGATAGTTCAATGAAATTCTAAAAGTTAAAATATGTTTACTATATAACTATTTTGACTTAAGATTCATATCTAAAATCACATTTGGGCTTTCATTAGTTTCAGTTACATTTATATATATTACAGTTTCACGCTGTATACAGAATGTAGCAGGTAGAATGAGGGACCCTAGTGTTAAAACACTCCGCTCTCTAATGTCCGACGAATTATGGAGCGAACGCGTGTTGAGTGGCAGAGCTAAACGTAGCGCTTGTCCCTTATATAAGAAATATAAATATTAAATATTTCATTACCTCGCACGGGAATCGAAGCTACAACCTATCGCGTTCACATTCACTCCAGTTACATAAATATATATATATATATATATATGTAAATTGCCAAATAAATTTTGCCAAATAAATTAAATTTATGTACTGGTATGAACTTTTATAGTTAGATTTCGTATACAAATGACGCGATCTAATTCCGTTGTCACTGCTTAAAGCAACCACTCCTTTGACTTTAAACAAGA
>JAATLQ010012459.1:9476-24657 GCA_013421005.1 Heliconius erato x Heliconius himera | reverse complement strand
GTTCGATTGCCACTCGAGGCAATGAAATATATAATATTTCCGTTTTCTTCGTACTGGTGTAAAGGCAGAACTTGGCGTCGAGTATCGCCGGCGGAAAGTGGGGGGCCAAGTGTCTTAACACTAGGTTCTCTCTGCCTGCTCTGCTGGCGTTTAAAATTAAAAATAATAATCATAAAAAAAATATATTGTCATTGAATTACTAATCGATTGTTCTTTTCGAATCAGCACTAAATTACCTTATTAGTACATCGTAATAATAGAATTGATGATAACAATCTACAAACGTAATTATATTGTTTGAAATTTTACTTGTTCATTTATCAAAAGCTAAATATATTATATTGTTCATTTAAAATGTATAAGTTATTATTAAAATTAGTAGGAGGCATCCATAAATGACGTCATACCGTAATGAAGAGGGAGATGGTCGACGAAGTGTGACACGGTATGACGTCACATTTAAAATATATTATTTCTGTGTAATAACTAAAATTTCAAATTTGTATGAACAAAAATAATTTCCAAACTGTTGTTGGTTGCTGAAATGATTAATTAATAGTTTCTCGATGTCGAATTGCAAAATGTGTGACGTCACTCTAGGTAAGGGGGACCGCAGAAATCTATTAACTTTTAATTTTTTTATTAAAGTCGTATAAAATATGCTTACTTAATATAACATGTTTTTTAGCGTCGCGTTATAGGTATCTTACATATAGCAGGGGAGGCAGAGGGAACTTAGTGTTAAGACTCTCCGTTCCCCTCTTTCCGCAGAATTTTCGAGGCTTTGCATATTAAGTAGCGGAACTTAAAATCACTCTTTGCATTGACGCCAGACCGAAGAAATTAAAAGAATTATTATAAAAATTCATTAACCCGAGTGCGAATCGAACATACAACGTTTACAGTCACTCGCTTGTGCCACTGCGCCACGACGGCCTCATTTAACTATCTAAAACAACAATAATATTATAATTTTGACAAAATACCATTATCATTAAAAATAACTATAACAATATATATGTATAGCATCTACGCATTTGTAGGATGCTTGTCACGGATCCGACATTGGAAGGTGATCAAGTGATATTTAGCTCGAATTCTTCCGTTTGACTGCAAATTTAAACCGGTTTGTGGAGTTCAGACTTGGGTACAGGTTCGTGTTTCGTGTGTACATCTTTTATGGCTTTTTATTCTTATTGGTTTTTTTTATAGCACGCTGGTAACGCCACAAATGAAGAACTGATCTGAACTAATAGCTTTTTCTTTTTTGTTGATTTGATAGGAGATCATTTATAATTATATTTGCATTTCATATTCTAGGCATTTATTTGAACGATATAGAATCCTGAGATAGTATTTTAATAGTTAATAATACCAATTATTTTTAATAAATAAACATAGACATAAAATATGTTTACATAAAAAACAGCTTTAAAAAACTAAAAACAGTTACTTAAGAATAACATAAAAATAGTTTTACTTCTTGTTAAAAATGTAAACAAACAAGTTATTCACGTTTGATAATAATAATAATTATTACGTATAATAGTCATAAAATTTTGAACGTTTTATAGTCACTTGGAATTTATGATGAGTTCAAATAATAATAATAACTCAGACACATAACATTTTATCTATTTTACGATTTCAAAAAAAAAAGAACCATTTACGGAAACGGTTCTATTATATAACACTAAAAGTATATATAATTTTAATGCATAATAATAATAAAATAAGTAGATTGTTTTATCAGCTCCACGCTGTATCACGCACACAGCAGAGTAGGCAGAGGGAACCTAGTGTTAAGACACTCCGTTTCCCACTTTCCGCCAAGTTCTGGTGGCATTGCGTGTTGAGTGGCGGAACTCAACGCCGCGCTTTGCCTCGACACCAGAGCGAAGAAATGAAAATATAAATGTAAATAAATATTTCTTATCCACGAGTGCGGATCGAACCCACAACCAGTCGATTTTGTGCCACTGCGCCACGACTAGCCTCTATTTTTTTTCATTATTCATGATAAAATATAATTTAATGTCCAAAATAAACGAGGAAGGCCGAAGTGAGTGAAAGTGTCGGAGCGAGGAGGTGGAGGCGGGAGGGCGAGGTTGTGAATTGCACCGACCTCACCGTGCCAAATACTAGTTGAGTAATCGTATTAAGCATTGCGTTAGTCAGCTTAATAGATGTATTTGTAATACAATAATCACGTGCTGGTAAAAGAGAATGGAGTAAGGAAATTTTGTATGTGAGATATGTTTTGTTATGTCTTCACTTTAATAAAATAAAATAAATCAGCTTCACGCTGTATAGGCAGAGGGAACCTAGTGTTAAGACACTCCGTTCCCCACTTTCTGCTGGAATCCTCGAGGCATTGCGTGTTGAGTGGCAGAACTCAACACCGCGCTTTGCCTCGACACCAAAGCGAAGAAATGGAAATATAAATTTAAGTAAATATTTCATCTCCTCGAGTGGGGATCGAACCCACATCCAGTCGGTTTTACATTCACACTTTGTGCCGCTGCGCCACGACTGGCCTCATAATGTTCAAAAATCCTTCACTTTAATAATGTTCACTTTATGTACATAGATATCATAATTGTTCGAAAATGTTGTTGATGTTCATAGAATTTGGAAATATGTTTTGTTAATTATAAAATTATTTTTAAAATAAACTAACTAGTGTTACATTTATTTATTTTGGTGTATGGTGTATGTTTATAATATAGAGATGATTATTTTTTTATTAATACAATGAATTAACGAATTTAATACTTTAAAAGCCATATAAATAAGTTAAATATAAAAATAGCATAAATTTAATTTCCTGACGCAACCTTTCAAATTTTTACAAATAATGTTGTAAAACATTATCGTTTCGTATCCACGGCTCTGTAATTTTATTTTTATAAGAAAAAACATATTTATAGTATTTTTTTATATATTTCTTATCAAATACAACGCCACTTATACATTTAATTCGGAAGCGGATGTAAAAACGGAAGTTTCGACATACATACGTAAGAATAAAGTAAATAGCCAAGGTGAGTCCAGTATAAATATATCTCTATATGATGTTACCCTTGTAACTTTGAGCAAGTTTTCCCAAGTTATAAAAGGTCACAGCTGTTCGATGTTTCAATATAACCAGCTAACACATTAAAATCTATTTTGGGGTATAGAAGGGAAGAGATGGGAAGTATATTGGGCACTCGTCATATAGTCTTCAATTACTTAATTATGATTGTCAAAATATATATCTAACTGAGGCCAGTCGTACCGCAAAGGCACAAAGTGTGACTGTAAAATCGACTGGTTGTGGGTTCGATCCCCACTCTAGGAAGTGAAATATTTATTGACATTTATATAAATTTATCACCTATAACATTATAAATATTTTAATAATCAAAATAAAGTATTTATAATCAATACACGAACTGCTATTTTCAATACAAATAAGCCTACTATTCTATGACAGTCCACTAAAATAGTTACAATTGGATATACACTATAATATACAACAATTGTATTATAGTAGGATATTCGCCTTGTTCGCCCTGTGTAAGCCTATTACTAATATCAACGAGGAATGCGGCGTACATACCACACTGTCGTATCATAGCTGGTGCTGATTGACCTTCGTGTGTGTAATAGTAATAAATATTATGACTTAATTAATATTATTAATAGAGGCCATCGGGATGGAGTGGCACACGCGTGAGATTGTTGTGGGTTCGATTCCTATTCAGGGGAATTAATTTTTAAATTAAAAATTAAATTATATCAGCTTTACGCTGTATCCCACACACAGCAGGGTAGGCAGAGGGAACCTTGTGTTAAGACACTCCGTTCCCCACTTTTTGCCGAATTCTGGAGGCATTGTGTGTTGAGCGGCAGAACTCAATGCCGCGCTTAACCTCTATACCAGAGCGAAGAAATGGAAATATAAATTTAATTAAATATTTCGTCTCCTCGAGTGGGGATTGAACCCACAACCAGTCGGTTTTACAGTCACACTCGTGCCGCTGCGCCACGACTGGCCTCTATTAATTTTTATTTATTGATTTTTTTTTATTTTTTATTTCTGCGCTCTGGTAACAAGACAAGCGAGGCGTTCAGCTCCGCCGCCCAACAAGCAATATCTCAAAAAATGCAGTGAAAAATGGAGAACAGAGTCTCTTAACACTAGAATCCTTCCTTCTACCTACCGTGCTATATGCGTGATTCAGAGTGAAGCAAAAAAAAAATGTAAAATATTTGGTGCCCCAATCATTATGTAACAGATGACCTTTTGACGTGTCCCAAATGCGCTTTAAAGTCATTAATTAATTTTATGGTATTCATTAACTATTTTACTAATTAAGGATGTTACCATATTATTTATTCATAGAAATATATAATATAGCTTTATTATAATTTTAATAATTTATGTGCATGCTAATATTTATTAATTAAAATATAGTAAAAAATAAAATAAATCAGTTTCACGCTGTATATGCATATATACACGCGGCAAAGGAAACTTCGTTCCCCACTTTTAGCCGAATTTTTCGAGGCATTGCGTGTTGAGTGGCGTAACACAACGCAAGGCTTTTGCAGAGCGAAGAAATGAAAATATTAATAAATAACTATTTTCCAAGAGTGGGAATCGAACCCACAACCGTTACAGTCACACCCTTGTGCCTCTGCGCCATAAAAGTCTGAAATAAAATAAAGTACCTTAAAAAAATTGTATTAGAATACAAATTATATCGTAAGAATGTATGTTAAAGAAATATTTTAAAATTTATGTATGTTTTACAATAAGAAACTTGTTGTTCACGGCTTTGTTAAAGTGGTCTCTTACTTATACAATAGTGAATAACATGTGTTATCATTGCCTCTTCTAAGGAATTCAGCTTTACTAGTTTCTTAAACAACGCATACGATTAGAAATAAATACATTGGGTCGTATTTAATGTTATAAGTAACAAAATCTATTTTTACTAATATTTTTATTTAGAGGCAGTAAAATGGAGAACGGAGTGTCTTAACACTAGGTTCCCTCTGCCTCTGCCTGCCCAGTTCACGCTGCACGTAGCAAGGTAGGCAAAGGAACCATGGGAACCTAGTGTTAGGGCAGTTCGTTCTCATTAAGACAGTTTCATTCCCCTAAATTCTGGTGGCATTGCGTGTTAAATGGCAGAACCCAACGCCCGCTGCGCTTTGCGGCGTTACAAGAGATAGAAAATAAAAATATTAAATATTACCTTTTTTAAGTGTGAATCGAATCCATAACTTATCGCGTTTACAAACGCAAACTTGCTCTCCTGCGCCACGACAGGCCTTTGTAAACACAAAATTAATTCTATCAAAATAAGATGTACCAAATAGTGCAATAAATATGTAATGTTAACATTTTAATTATATTTAAATAATCTTAATTTCGAACTAATTTAACTCACTTAGGTATTTACAATGAAACAACAGCTCAATCGGTTACTTAAAACCGATAAAATATATTACGCTCCAATTACCGGTACTCGTGTTCATTGAAACGAGATACATTTCATGCTAGGCTCTATCTAATGACGGTAAAAGATAGGTACGGTTTACGCTCTGTATGCCACGTTAATGTATAGTTTTTATCGGTTTTCTTATATTATACCGATTTTGTGGGGTAATTCATATTTAATAGCTAATTATTAAAGATAATCTTAAGTTTTTTTTTATAAATAATCATTTAATCGCTTGTTTGCTTGTTTTATGATGAAACAAAACATAGCTTAATTTTTTTTTGTTATCTTTATTATCTACAAGCATGCGACTAAAATGAATGAAATACTACTAATATTAAAAATGTGAAAGTGTGTGAGGACACAACACATACGCACAAATACCACGCGGGCGAAGCCCTGGAAGGAAGCGGGACTGACTATAATATAAAAGTATTGGGGTAGCTAGGTAAATTATAGCCTTTATGTTGTTCTGATGTTTAAATAAGCTTTATTAGTGTAAAATTTCATCTAAATCTAATCAGTAGTTTTCGTGTAAAAGTGGAACAAACATCCATCCTCCTTTTACATTTATTATATTAATAGGATCTGTATTTTATTTTCAATAGAATAAAAAAAATATTATGTAGTTATTAATAAGTGTATATGTCATAGACAAGTATCCATTCTAGGTTTAGATTTTTATTAAAACTGCAGTAAAATGTTTCCACGTTTGAGTTTCAATTTCAAAACCAGTACAATACGCTACAGATAAATTAGAGTTGTTGGGGCTTAGGTGCTTTTATATTTTTTACTCGTCTATTGAAACAGTGAATAACAAAAATTCATACTTCAAGCTGCTGACAGCCATTTTTCATGAAAAGTACAATAAATTTTGTGGCAAAAATTTTTCACTGTGGCAACGCACGTCACTGATGTATGAAGTCCTTTTTCATTGAAGATATTATTTTACGATATCGGATGTTATACATCAAAGTACCAATCTAAGATCAAATAACCGTAGATGCCTAGATGGTTTTATAGTAGTAAATAAATAAATCAGCTTCACGCTGAATCCCGCATATAGCAGGATAGGCAAAGGGAGGCTCCCTTGTGTGTTAAAACATTTCGATTCCGACTTTCCGCCGATCTTTGAAGGCATTGTGTGTAGAGTGGCGGAACTCAACGCTGCGCTATTGCGACACCAGATGGAAGAAATGAAAATATTTCACGTCCCCGAAATCGAACCCACAACCTGTCACGTTTACAGTCAGTCACACGCTTGTGCCGCGGTTGGGGCTACTTTAGGACTACTTTAGAAACTTGCGGGATGCATGGATAGATAGCTCTATACATATACAGCATATTTTCTCGATCTAGGAAACAAATATTTTTACCATTTCCATCATATGCCATACCATATAGGTACTGTATGTAATGTATTGCAGTAACATGATTATAATAGGAATAAACTTATTTCTTTTATCAAAATTTGTTTAAAAAAAGTATGTAGAACAATAGTGTAGAAAAAAGTAATCATATACCGAAAATAGGGTTACTTTTGATGACAATACCTTTACTAATATATTATATTACATTTAGACATGACGAATTATATATATAAAAATTGATATTTTTAACATTAAATTTGAAATGACCTTTGAACAAAATTTTACAAGTAAATTAATAGTACTATAACCTCAATAAATCTGTTAACAGCTTCGTGTATATGTGAAAATTAAATTTTATTGTTCAATATCATTCGTACATGAAGTCTCTATAAAGAGGTCAGTAGATACAAATTGTTATTATGCGACATTACATGTTTGTATGGTTGTTATCTTTCATGGCTGAATCGCACTACAAATACTGTTATTATTATTTTTTTATCCCTTTCTTTTCTTTAAGCTTCACGCTGTATCCCGCATATAGCAGGATAGGTAGAGGAAACCTAATATTAAGACTCTCCGTTCCTCATTTTACGCCGAAATCTACAGGCATTGCGTGTTGAGTTGTGAAACTCAACGCCGCGCGCACCGCAGAGCGAAGCAATGACAATATTAATAAATAATAGTTGCTACGTCTGTGTGTGGAACCCACAACTCTCGTTAAAGTCACATGCTTGTGCCCTTGTGCCATGACGGCCTCAAATTCGGTAATAAGTGCCTGATACTAAAATTTAAATAACCCTTGATTGCCATTATCTTTTTAGTCTATAAATATACAATCTATATACAATAAAATCTATTTTATATTGTATATAAGAATAAAGTATCCTATATATGATACAATACAATTAATAAATAATAATTTATAAGGGTAATTAATAATATCAATACAATTTGTCATTAAATTATGACTTAAACATTACTTAATTAATCATTTTTTACTAATAAGTGTTTATTTAATCGATTATTTAATCTATACTAGTTTTATTATGATTAATAAATGAGGCCAGTCCTGTAAATCGTCGGGTTGTGGGTTCGATCCCCACTCGAGGAGATGAAATATTTACATTTATATTTTCATTTCTTTGCTTTGGTGTCGAGGGAAAGCGCGGCGTTGAGCTCCGCCACTCAACACGCAATGTCTCCAGAAATTGGCAGAGATTAGGGAACGGAGTGTCTTAACACTAGGTTCCCTCTGCCTACCCTGCTGAAAAATAAATAAAAATAAATGATAATAAAAACATAAATAACAACTTGCGCTGGTAAATACGGAACCCTTTTTTATAATATTTCAAATTACATTTGACGTCCATTCGTTATGTTTTTTAATTTTAACCTTTTGTGAGCACAGAGTCGCGACTTTATCTGGTACTAAATATTTATGTCATTTAGTCACGACCGCTTCGTGTTTAATATGTTTCCAATATGTCACTGGCCTTCACGTAACTTAGCGCAAAGCCTTGAGGGTGGTAATGGCCCATAGTAATTGAGTCCAACGACCATAATATCCATTCAGCATGAAGGTACAATACGTTGCTGATTCTTTTGTTCTATTTGTAGTATCTAATAACAGCTCGGGCTGGGTCGCCGATTTTTTCCTTTCTCTCATATTAGCTTCACGCTGTATCCCGCATGCAATAAGGTAGACAGAGGGAACCTAGTGTTAGCACACTCCGTTCCCCACTTTTCGTGGAATTCTGGAGGCATTGCGTGTTGAGTGGCGGAACTCTACGCCAGAGAGAAGAAATGGAAATATAAATTAAAATAAAATAAATATTTCCTCGAGTGGGAATCGAACACACAACCAGTCGATTTTTGAGTCGATACAGTCACACTTTGTGCCTGCGCCACGACCTTCAAAATTATGTAAATGTAATTCATATGGGGAAAGAGAAATATTTTTCTTTTTAGATTGGTATTTGGAATTTAATTAAAACGCGAATTACAATTATTTTCAATTGTTTTGTAAAAGCGGGGTGAGCTTTGATGTCTTGGTGGCGCTATCGGGGCGTAACTGATCCCTAACATTTGTTGTGGATTGAGTTTTATTTTTCCGTCGTTTTGTTTAAAAAAAAATATACTACACACTTTTATTTATTAAATAATTTTCTAACTCTTTCAAATGTAGATTAAGGTTTTTTTTTCATTTATTTATGTACCACACAAGAAAGAAAGTACAGAAAACATATAACAACGGAAATAATGCGTACAACGGATAACTTATCTCTAATAGAGATCTCTACCAGAAGCCCTTGAATGTAGGAGACGTTAAGAGAAATGATTCGGGTGCGGTATTTAAATACTACGGTAATAATAATATATATTATAGTTTTACTAAGTATTTTATAGTTACAATTGCTTATGTTTATACTATACTATACTAACTTCACGCTTTATCCCTAGCGGGGTAGTCAGAGAGAGCGGAGCGCCAAACGCTACGGTTACCTTACGTCTATGATATAAGCATATAATCTAACCATAGAAGTATATTAATACCAGTCGTGGTGCAGGGGCTCCAGCGTGTAACTGTAAACAAACGTGCCAGGTTGTGGATTCGATCCCCACATTTTCATTTTTTTGCCCTGGTGTCGAGGCAAAGCGCGGCGTTGATTTCCGCCACTGAGCACGCAAAGCTCCCAGAATTCGATGTCTTAACACTAATTTCCCTCTACCTACACTGCGACATATAAGAACAGCATAAGCCTACTAAAAAAAAAAAATAATAGAACCATAGAAATATATACAAACATACAATAGAAATCAAAGACAATGGTATTAAGAAAAGGCACCACTTGTAACTCACGAGAGCAAGTACAAAGGAATGAAAACAAAATGGCAGTTTGTAGACAAAATTGAATATTAATTGAGTTAAAGCTACTCCACGCACGACAATACATCGGCCGTGAGAACATTTCATAATCACCACAATGCTGGCATTTTAAATCTGGCTGTACTTGGACCTGCCTTTGTATGCAATTCTGTTGAGTAATTCAAATTCTTAGCAATATATGGATTTGATCAAACATTTCCAGGCCAGTCGTGGCGCAGTGGCACGAAGTGTGACTGTAAAACCGACTGGTTGTGGGTTCGATCCCCATTCGAGGAGATGAAATATTTACTTAAATTTATATTTCCATTTCTTCGCTCTGGTGTTGAGGCTAAGCGCGGCGTTGAGTTCTGCCACTCAACACGCAATGCTTCCAGAATTCGACAGAAAGTGGGGAACAGAGTGTCTTAACACTAGATTCCCTCTGCCTACCCTGCTGTGTGCGGGATACAGCGTGAAGCCGATTTATTTATTTATTTATCAAACATTTCCTTTATTTATTTATTAGTGTAAATTAGCTTTTGAGTTTAATTTCGAATCGAATTTTATTCGAAATTTGTTTTTTTTCTATTTGACTACTAAACACCCGTTTTTTATTGCGAATAAGCTTAATTTTGATGTGCTCCAAGGGACTGTAGACGTGGATAATAGATATTAATTTCAGCTTGATGTCTCCACGCGGTCTTGAGAAAATTGCTCTTGATAGATAGACAGACCCACAGACTAACAAAAAAGTGATCCTATAAGTCCTAAAACAAAATTTCTATTACAAAATTTTTGCCACAATTACAAAATAAATTTTGTTATTTATATAAAAACTTTAATCAACTGAGATAATTTAGTTCTAGAAAAAAAGAATTTCATTTCAGTATATATATTTCAAATAGGATTTCTTAATTCTATACTAAATACTTTTTTTGATATTTTTTCCAAGCCAAATTTAATTTTATTTAATATCATTATCGATGGCCTTCAATTTTTTATAAACACATTTTAAAAAATATATGGAATCAACTTTACTGTTTTTACTCAACTGGATTTGTTAATTCTCCCGCAGCCAACAAATCCATACTACTCCACATTAAAATAAAAAAAAAAAAATTAGCTTCACGCTGTATCCCGCAAACAGCAGGGTAGGCAGAGGGAACCTAGTGTTAAGACACTCCGTTCCCCACTTTCTGCCGAATTCTGGAGGCATTGCGTGTTGAGTGGCAGAACTCAATGCCGCGCTTAACCTCGACACCAGAGCGAAGAAATGGAAATATAAATTTAAGTAAATATTTCATCTCCTCGAGTGGGGATCGAACCCACAACCAGTCGGTTTTGCAGTCACACCTCGTGCCGCTGCGCCACGACCGACCACAATACTCCACATAATTAAAAAAATTGATCAAGAGCAAGTTAAACTTACCCATCGAATGTTCTGGAGAAAAGCACAACTTCCAAAAACTAACGACTTAAAGTTTGTGTATGGCATACGCTCTAATTTTGTATGGAATGAACAACAAACATAACTTTTTATGTTCTTATTTGCTATATATGCCTAAAAAATATCATTTTTTGATAATTTAACTTTACGTGTACTGTTAGCTCTTTTTTCTCTTTCGTTTTGGCAAATTTCATATTTCTAATTCAACGAGACCTTGTAGGTTTTGATTACGCGGCGAATTTTATACGAAATACGGCAAAAATGAAGCAAAAACGCTCGTATCTTTTGGTTGCGTTGGCTTAGGTGCATAGTTACTTCTGTACTCCAAGAAACTGTAGATCTGTATATTTCATATTAATATCAGCTTCATCCTTCTACGCGAACATGAGAAAATGGTCTTGACACACGGACTCACAGACAGACAGATATAGAACAAAGTGATAGTATAAGGTTTGTTTTTTTATCTTTTGACGACGTTTGGAACGCCAAAAACATAAATATTTCATAAAGGGAAAAGAACATGATCAAACATGAAGGCAGGCATTGAAGTCACTACCATCGCCTATATCCAACTGTGTTGAGATAGCACACACACACAGCACAATTGATACACTTATATAACATAATTTTAATACATTATATCAAATAATAAATTTTAAAGTAAAAAGTATTTGATATCTCTAATGATGATAATATAACTCATAAATAAATATCGATATTAAATTTATTTACACGGTAAAAACAAGTTGAGGCGCAGAGGCACGAGGTGTGACTGTAAATCCGACTGGTTGTGGGTTCGATCGCCACTCAAGGAGATGAAATATTTACTTAAATTTATATTTCTATTTCTTCGCTCTGGTGTCGAGGTTAATCGCGGCGTTGTGTTCTGCCACTCAACACGCAATGTCTCCAGGATTCGGCAGAAAGTGAGAAACAGAGTGTCTTAATACTAGGTTCCCTCTGGCTACCCAGCTATGTGCGGGATACAGCGTGAAGTTGATTTACACGGTAAAACTAAATTAAATCTCAATAATTGCATAATAAGATGGTACGTTATATTTATAATTAAAATAAAATCTCGTATAGAGGTTAAATGCTTAAAAAAAATATAATAATGTATTGAAAAGAATAATATAATGCAAAAACGTTAAAATAATGCAAAAATAATTCTATCATAACAAAGAAATATGTACATTTCATTTACCTAGATAACTGCTGAAGCATATTATGTTACAGCTACTATTATTATGAATTATTGATATGTAATATTTGTAGAAATTAAAATAATTCTCTTTTGGGGCCATCTCTTTTGTTGGCGAAATTATAAAAAAAGGTATATAAGATATATCTTTGAGTCAAGATTAGTTCTTGAATCGGAACAGAAAACAACAATGTGTCATATTAGAGCGAAGAAATGAAAATATTGAATATTTCATTACTTCGAGTGCAAATCGAACCTGTAACCTGCCTCGTTTAGAGTTGCACGCGTGTGCCCCTGTACCATGACTCCTCGTTTAATTATAAATAGATAAATCAAAATAAATCAGCTTCACGCTGTATCCCGAACACAGCAGGGTAGGCAGAGGGAACTTAGTGTTAAGACACTCCGTTCCCCACTTGGTGCCGGATTCTGGAGGCATTGCATATTGAGTGGCAGAACTCAACGCCGCGCTTTGCCTTGACTAGAGCGAAGTAATAGAAATATAAATTTAAGTAAATATTTCATCTCCTCGAGTGGGGATCGAACCCACAACCAGTCGGTTTTACAGTCACACTTTGTGCCCCTGCGCCACGACTGGCCTCAAGTTTAATTATAAGTTCTATAAAAATCGTTGCACAAAACTCAGTTGTTCAAATTTACGTGTATTACGCAAAAAGTATGGTCATTAAGTTGATTTCAAATTTTTCAACACTTATTAATTAGAGCGATTCTCAAAATTTGTACTTTATTATATATACTTTTGATTATAATTTATTATGTAAATATTCATAATCTATGAAATTAAACTTAAAAAACGGCGTGTGTTGATATAATTTATGTATTTTTATTATAGTAGATGTCTTACAATATAAAGTCCAAAATATTTTATAATTTTGAACCCGCATTTCTTTTAACAGATTTTTTTTTCAGCTTCACGCTATATCCCGCATACAGCAGGGTAGTCAGAGGGAACCTAGTGTTAAGACACTCCGTTGCCCACTTTCCGCCAAGTTCTTTAGGCATTGCGTGTTGAGTAATGGAACTCAACGCTTGAATATTTCTTTTCCTCGAGCGGGGATCGAACCCACAACATCAGACACATCGTTTCACATGAGACACAGACATCATCGTTTTACAGTCACACTTTGTGCCCCTGCGCCACGACTGGCCTTAACAGATATAGGCACATTTTTGCTTTAAACTGAATACTATAGGTAAATATATATATATATATATATATATATATATATATATATATATATATATATATATATATATATATATATATATATATATATATATATATATATATATATATATATATATATATATATATATATATATATATATGTATGTATATATATATATATATATATATATATATATTTCCATATATTTGGCAAAGTTATAGGCTTGTTTGCTATAAAAAAAATCTATTTCAAGTTTGTATACCAACAAAAACTTGTTGGAATACAAAATAAACATTTTCTATTTGAAGACTAAAATTGAATGAAAGCCACAATAAAATCAGTTCAATCGTTCTATTTGTATTTGAATACTGTAATTGTTGTTTTTTTTATTTATAAACTCAAAAGAGAGAATCATTTATAACTGATATATATCGTTGGACATTTTTTTTATTGAATTTTAGAATATTTTAATTTTTTTATTTTTGATTATTTTTTTAATACAATTATAATATTTTATAGGTATATTTATTAGCGGCTAATGTGACAAAGTTGCCAGTATCTGACTGCAAATGCGAGAATTGTGTTATAGATACCCAATAGGAAATTGACCTTTAGATCTGTCTGATAAAGTGCGATATTGAGTTCCACTAAACACGTAGTGTCTGAAATTAAGTCGAATAGCGATGAACAGAGTGTCTTAGCACTAGGTTTTCTCCATTATGCAGGGATTAGGATATTATGATATGAAATATTAAAATTTAAATCTATACTTAATGTTATAAAGCTGAAGACTTTATTTGGTTCTGGAGAACCAGAACAACTTAAAAAAAAATCTTATGTCATATAGTCTAAAGTAGGTATATAGTGGAAATATTAAGGAAAGCTATATAGCATTATATTAATCTTTTCTATAAATCTTAATTCTTTAGCTTTATAATAATAGGATATACCTTTTCGTTATTTCACATCCACACATACCTTTTAGTTGTTTCCATTTGCGGTCGAAGCTGCCAGTAAATGGCTCCATACAAAAAGCACCATACATTTTATACGAACATTAAGCACTTTTTGTATACACGGATAATGAGACAGTAGCTAACGATATGTGATTGAATAGCGGCAATAAGGAAAGAAGTTTTCTAGCCAACGGAATGCGATGAAAACCGACGCGTGACTTTAGTCGGTTTAGAGACGACATTAATTATTTTCTCTTCCTATTTTTCATAGAGATTGAACTTCTTTTTTCATCTATTTATTTATTAGTTTGATTACGTTTTATTTTATATATTTTTTCAGTTTTACAAACGCGGCTTCGCCCGCTTATAGTTATTGTTATACATTGTTTACAAAATCATACACTTTTGAATGAATCAATGAATCAGCTTCACGCTGTATCCCGCACACAGCAGGGTAGGCAGAGGGAATCTAGTGTTAAGACACTCCGTTCCCCACTTTCTGCCGATTTCTGGAGGCATTGCGTGTTGAGTGGCAGAACTTAACGCCGCGCTTAACCTCGACACCAGAGCGAAGAAATGGAAATATAAATTTAAGTAAATATTTCATCTCCTCGAGTGGGGATCGAACCCACAACCAGTCGGTTTTACAGTCACAC